>VZTX01020713.1:260038-289900 GCA_013400915.1 Pardalotus punctatus | reverse complement strand
CCCCCCCCCCCCCGTGTTGATAACATTAGCATAGAATTTTGAAATCTCTGAGGATAAAGAGTGCAAAACCTCCAATCCCCACGCCTTTTTCCTTCATTATTGCTTATACCACAGAAAGCCAAGGAGATTTGTGCTTATAAATAACAGTGTTATTCAGAAAGACAGGGGCAACTGGAAATAGAGCTTCTATGGTCTCCTTTGGGTTTCCACACTTTTCTCAAAATTAACCTAACCTAGGTGTTTCTTCAGTCAGATCTTTGAAGATTTCTCTCTGCAATTTTTTCTGTCCTGCTGGACTTAACACTAATACCTTGTACATGTTGTTGAATATTTGGCTTTTCCATTGACTCATGAGTGTGGAGCCATTGCCCTGCAGGCAGCCACGGTTGCAGGAGGTAAGAGAGACTTTGTGGGGGTGAGGAGAGGATGTATAGGTCCTACCTGGAGGCCCCTGAGGGAGCTGGCACCTAAGCACCAGGGACAAAGTCCCTTTTCCCTGGCAGGCAGCTGTATTGGAGGGCTGTGCTCAGAGAGGCAAAGAGCCTGGCTGTGTCCCAGAGGAACAGCAACCCTGAGGTGAGTGAGACACGCCTGAAACGACTTCTTGCTGTTCCTTTATCTGTTTTCTTTTCATTCTTGTGCAAAGCCTATATAACACTTGGCATTTGAGTCTGCTTACGCCCAGCTGGCTCCAGACTACGGGTGTTGCAGATTTTTCACACGGCGCTGGCTGCAGGTGCAATAACTGTTCTTTTCCCCAATGCATCCTTTGACTAAGCTTAAATAAATTTCAGTCAGTATTTTGAAGACAAAGATGAAACGTGAAAGAACTCCTGTGAGGGTTTTCCTTCCAAAAGAAGCCCATGATTTCAGGAACATGGGACACTTGAAAAAGGTGTGCCCTGCAGACAAGGCACCCAAGGGCCACACGTGCCCTGCATGGAGGCACAGCCTCCATGTGTGTCATAGAGTTCCCTCTTATCTGCTGTTAAATTGTTGAGCTGTTGTTGTGTTCTCTCTTAATACTGAAAGACAGATCAGGAGAGAGTTGGAATAAATGGGTCTTGCCTTTCATTCTCGTGTAGTCCAAGCGTCTTGACAACAGGAAAGAAAAGAGGGGGTGAATTGGCAGTGGCAGTCAAAAACCTGGCTCTGGTGTGAGCTGAAGTGGATGAGACAGTAGCTGAGGTCTCTGCAATTGTTTCCATTGCACAGCGTGGACATGTCAAATCAGACAAAGCTCACTAGCAGTGAGTGCTTGACATACTTGGTTTGCTTCAGGCAACCTTACAGTAATAGACATTATGTACCCTTACGTGCAGCATTTCAAACTCCCAGTTCAAACCCCTTATCCACGTTGCAGTCTGTGGTGAGATAATAAAATATTTTGCTTTGCTTCAGATAGTTAAAACTGAAGGTAAAGGATTGGAAAAATTATAAATTTTTTTTATGTCAGATGTTGTGAGAATTTACTTGCTCTTCCAAATGGCATTTGCAAAGGCACAGAATGTCACAGGTTATTATCTTAAATTGAATAATAAAATATGCACAAGTTATTTTACATCTGCTTTAATATCTGATTTGTAAAATGATTGCCAGTTAATAACAAATAATAGTTGTTATAATTAGGACTAAGTCATCAGTAATTATGGATCTCTAGAAGACAGACCATAGAAAGAATTGAGGAGAAATAACTTGTAAACTCAACTCGGTAGCAGTGTTTATTAAGTGATGAATATTAATGGCATATCAATTAACTAGTTGTTACTTGATATAAGTTATTTATAACTGGAGCTGAAATATGAGCTTGTGACTAAGAACATCTTTGTGGCCCACACAGAAATAACTGAAAAACAAGGTGCTCTTAATTCTGTTGGTTTCAGTGGGACAAAGAGCTGAGGCTTTTCTTGAGTAAGGTCCATCTTCACTCAGTGCTTTCTGTTAATGCAAGCTGCAGAACTTTGCTGACTTCATTGAGTGATGCAATTTCCCTGAGAGCATAAAAATTAGCCAAATTAAACAACAGGTCTGGCAGAAACATATGCCTGGGGGAGCAAGCAAGTGGAGGACAAGTGGTGGTGCTTCACTGGGATGTGGTTTCTGTCAGCCTGGAGCTAAGAGACTGCTTAGAGCCAAAGTGAAATTCTCATCTAATGGCTTTTAATACATTGGCCTTCTATAAAAATTTTCAACTGCTCTTTGAACCTGTGTACAATTTTGATATTCACGTTATCCTGTAATAATAACCTTTACACTGTGACTGTGCATTGCACGGGAAATGGTAGCTTTTTCTTTGTTTTGACCCTACAACCTGCTGATGTGGCTTGATGCTTTTTGGGCTTTCTCTTATAACAAAAAAATTCCATATGTATTTCAAATTCATTTTTAATAGCATTTTTTATTTTAAACCTGTATAATATCATCCCTCTTGTATTTTAGGCTGAAAAGCTGTAGGCAATTCAGTTGTTCCTTGTTTTGAAGGTATTATCATACCTCTGGTTTTCCTTTTCCTTTCTAGTTCTACAATGTATTTTTTGAGATTTGGGGAGAGGCCAAACCTTCAAGCAGTATTCAAAAGTCAGGGTCACTTTGGATTTATACAGATATTTTCAGTTTTGTTCTCTATTTTGTTATCTCTATTTCATCTGACACTTTAACTGCCTCTCATTGAGTGTTTTAATAGAACTCTCTCTTTTAATTCTGAATTCACTTTTTTGAGTGGTAATAGTTTGTTCAGAACCCGTTGTGAATATGAAGCTAGGATTGCTTATTGTTATGGGCACCACTTTACATTTCTTCAGCCTTAACTTCATCTGATATTAACTCAGTAAAATAAAATTTTTCTGCAAAGCTTTGCTGTTAGCTTTTGGCTTTTCTTCTGTCCTGAACAGCTCAGATTCTTTCCTTTAAGTACATAAATCTGTTTCTTGGAAACGTTTCTTTAGGAAATGTGCAACAGCCTATTGGCATGTCCTACCTGCTTTCCTGTTCCAGGGCAGTACAGCACCCACTGACATGAAACAGCAGACACATTTTGGGGTTTGGCCATGCTCTGAAGCCATAGAGCCAAGCAAGAGGGATGTCTCTAGGCCCGTGTGCTGGTTTGCTGTGCTGCAGAGCAGGGCTGGTTAGCCTTTGTGAAAGTATGGCTGAACAGATCCATCCTCACAGCTGGGCTGGCCAAGGAAGCACACATGGATTACTGGCAGACCAAGCATGTCAGCGAGGGTTCTGGTGAGGGTGGTCATACCAAGCTGTACACCTGGGAATTTTTCCAGGTGTTTATCTAGAAGCAGGTGGTAGAATTTGTAATTCTATGTGATCTTCTCTGCTGTCATGGATCAGGCTGCAGCTCTAGCTCTGTCTTAGGATCTCTTCTGCCTCAGCGCCAGCTTTTAGCTGGAAAAAAAATTGTGAGAACCCACCCTTACAGGTTTTCCCCTCTCTCTGTTAAATCAATGCTGCCTAGAGAGTTCACCCTTCTGGGAATTTGTCATTGTGCTCAATAGAATGTCTGAGTACAATGTAAGTCAGGGGTGGGAAGAGGGGTTGGAAAGGCACAAAGGCTTATGGAGTTGGCGCTGAGATGGGGATTTCTCCTGGGAGTAGTTGGGATTACAACGTTTAACTGAGAGTGGATATTGATTGTTTGCTTCCACTTTGCTCTGCCCCCCTGAAAGGTGTCATGATTGCTTCCTAGTTGAGGGAGAGCTTTGTACCTGAGTATCTCCTGCACTGCTCATGCATTTTACATCCAAGTCATTGCATCAGGGGAGGGAGGTGGGAAATGGGAGAGGGCATAGAAAATCCTGAAATATGTCATTTTATTAAAATGCAATTAAATTACTCTTTAAGTCCAGTTTGCAAACAGAAAGAAAGAATAATTTGGCAAGACTTCTTTTCTCCACACATGTATCATCTCCACCCAAATTTTCAACCACAATTTCTCTAAATAACAAAAAAATGTGTGTAAAAATTGTATTGAAGGAAAATTGTATTAGTACTCTTTCTCTGGGGATGTATATCTTGAGGATATAGGTAATTCTAACACTTAAGGGACTCGAGCAGTGAAAGTGATTGTAGCTTTAGAAACAGGATTAGTCTTTAAAAGAAAGTGATAAAATTTTCCTTTCCAAAACCACTACAGTGTTTTTTAAATAGCTCTATTGAAAATTAGGCTTTCTGTTATTACAAATTACTGCAAATTGTTACTAGCATAATGCTGATAAATAGGTATTTGGGTGTTGAGAGAGGGAAATAACTCAAACTTTATATGTAAAATTATAGATTCTGGGCTGGCTGCTACTACACAGGAAATATGTTTGAGATTGTAATATTAATTTATCGTAGTACCAAAAAAATAATAAAATCTCAGCTTTTAGTAAATAATTAGCAGATGAGAGAATGGAGAATAAAGTGGGCCCTTAGGAGCTGGCCCACAGGAGAGTCACAAAGATAGAGAGCAGGAGCACATTTCCTCAGCAGACAGGCTGAGAGAGTTGGAATTTTTCAACCTCTAAAAGAGGAGACTCTTGGGAGACGTTAGATCCCCTTGCTGTTACGTACAAGAAAGCTGGAGAGGTACTTTTCACAAGGGCATATAGTGGTGGGACAAGTGGGAATGGTTTTAAGCTGCATGAGGGTAGGTTTAGATTAGATATTAGGAAGAAATACTGTAAGAGTGGTGAGACTGGAACAGGTTCCCAAAGGCAGTTGTGGATACCCATCCCTGTCAGTGTTCAAGGCCGGATTCAAACTAGATGATTTTTAAGGTTCTTTCCATCTCAGACCATTTGATGATTCTGTGTTTATCACGTGCCATTAAAATCCATAGTGCACTTGGATTTTGACTGTGCACTCTGGTCACCACATCTCCAAAGGGATATAGATGGAAAGTATGGACAGGCTTCCATGTTGGTGCATATTAGTCAGGACAGTGGGCAATGAGAGGAGGGTGTCACGGGGGTTCTGTGAAATTTTGAGTTGGATACAGGACGAAAATAAGGATCCCGTGTTTATTTTCATGTTGGAAGAGAAACTACAGCTTAGAGGCAACCACTGAAGCTACAAAGTGTCAGATTGAAAACAGGGTGGCAGCTTTTCACATTTTTGTAGGTAATAAACCTTTACATGACTTCCAGGGGCAATTTAATGAAAGAGATGCCTCTCAAAGGACTATAAAACAAATAATAATAATAAAATGAAAAAAAAGTAACAGCAGCATCTCTAAATCGGGATGCAATTCAGCAACTTGCTTGTCTGCAAAACTCAGAAAAAAATTTGGCTGTCCTGGAGAGAGAGTGGATCTTTCAACTGAATTGATGTAGCCACCCTTGCCAAAACATGGGAAGGCACACAGTGCTGTCAAATCTATTCTATGTGGATATCTTAACTTGTAAGCATGCTGAAACATGTGCCTACACTTTTATGCATCCATACATGAAGATCAACTATAGATGGACTAAAGGATGAGTGGTATGCCTACAATTTCAATGAGTATGAAAAGCAGGAAGGACTTGAGCTCTTGCCAGAAAGCTATCATGTCAATATATTGTCTCACCTGAACAACAGAGTTTTCACCCCTGTCACTCTGTATTTTTAAGGAAGTTTAAGTGTTAGCAAGTATCACTCTACATCTGTAATCAGAAAAAAAGCAAATAGGCTTTTTTTAAAAAGAGTACAATTACACCAAAGCAAGTAACCTGTAGTGATGGTGCAGTCTGCCTTTTTCTTTTCTTTCTCGGAGGGTTGGTTGTTTCCAAATCTTTTGCATATGCACATTTCTATTTAATATTTTCCACTCTAGAAAGCGATCCAGAAGATTTGCTGTCAAACTGTTGGAGTTATGTAAAGGGAAAACAAAAAGAAATAAAATACCACCTATAAATGCATAACATTGCCTGACCTAAGTGAAACCATGCACTGGGTGAAGTGCTACCCTGCTACCCTCAATATATGCAGAGCCTAAACTGTTCTGAAGACTTTTGCTGGTTACTTTATATTGGCATGAAACTTCAGCGCACCTCACTCCACTTCTGGATTGCTCATTTCCAAACTATTTCTTATACTCTGGTATAATGGAGAGTCAGTCTCATAGTTTTTAAAGTTCATTTGAGACTTTATGAGAAGGAAATCAAGACAAGCAGGAAGGAAATAGGGTGGCGACATTTTGAACTGATGATTAACTCAGCAGAATTCCAGTGGACCAGCTGACATTTTCTTACAGCGGTGTCTGGGACACCTGCCAGCGTGGGATTGTATTAGTCAGTGTGTGAACTGACAAGATGTGTGGTCTGGTGTTTGCAAGAGAGAACAAGATTTAGATTGCAGATAGAAGCCTTTATCACCTTATTCCAATGTGAATCAAAAGATAAGTGAAAGTTCCTTCATAAAGACCAACTACTTTTCTACCAATTAACACAGGAATTATTGTCATAAACTTTACAGAAGAGTTGATGCCATTATGGACATTTCCAATTCTCTAGGAATCAAGCAATTAACAACAGTTGGTTTTAAGAATCTGATCCTGGAAGGATCACAAATGCTGAAGGAAAAGTAATATTAGATGTGAGTGGAGAGCAAAGAAACTGATCCTTACTTTCACAGAAATGTTCATTTCTGTCTCTGTACCATCTAAGGATATAAAAATCCCAGAAGCATAAAGTAAAAGTGATGGGATCTGAAAATAATAGAACCTGGAGGACTATCTAACTTCTCAATAATTTTGCATTGCATGTAATAACAGCAAGGCAGTCAAAATACTGACCCAGCGCAAATGCTGAATGAGAGAAATTGCTAGGGAAAAATTGGTTCTTCGTGGTCGCACACCCTTTTAAAGAAAATAAGAATCACTATGCAGCTTCAAAAAGAACTGAAGTTGCAATGAGAGTTAAGGGAGGTGCAGATTAGCAGGGAGTGACCAATATGTCTGAAATCTCTATTTTCTGTGGCTGCTATTCCAAAGCTTGGAGCAAGAAGTATGATGTTTCAAGTATTTTTTAATTTACTTCAAATAGACTCATATTTTTCTTTTCACAAGCATGATCATATTGCTTTTTTAAAATATATATTTTGAATCTCTCAGGAGCAAGATAGGCAGAAATGGGAAAAGCTGCTGTTATTGAGGCTTACCCTGCCTTACCTCTCCCTGCAAAGCAAACTCCTCTGAAGGTGCTGTGGAGAACAAGAAAGTTGTGGCTGAGGTCTGACAGCCCGCTGGCATTCAATACTCCATAGGCAACAGGGTCCCTTGGGTCTGAGTGCTATGGGTTTCTGTAAAGAGGATTTTCTGAAGGGATTCTTGCATTTGAAACGAGAAGAAAAATGTCAAATGTAAGTTGGGGAAATCATGGGCTAGAATGAATTGAATGGAAGATAGCCATAGCGGTGCAGACATGCAAATAGCCTGGAGAGTTGATTTTTGTTGGCAGGGATGGTATAAAATCGTTTTTGGTTTCTCTCTTCTTTCACAGCCTTTCATGGAATTGTCTGTCTTTTCCCTCTTTGTATTCTAAGAATAGACACATTTCAGGTTTTGGCTGTGAGAAATTAGTTTTGGATATTTCTTTCTGTGGATAAAATACTGTTTCTCTTGCTATGGGAGTGTCTTTGATTTCATAAAGAATAGTGATTTATTTGTGTCCTGTTGTTTATTTATTTCCTGGGCAAAAAACAATGAAAAAATATTGAGGCAGGTAGTTTGTGATTGCTTGTGAGTAACAACTGCAAAATACCTAAGGCTGGAAAGGACTTCTGAGCTTTGATATCTCCTGGTCTGGAGACTTCGAAACCTCTTTGGGCAGGCTGTTCCATGTTTGATCATCCTCACAATAAAATAGAATTTTCTTGTGTTTAAAAAGGATTTCCTATGTTTCCATTTGTGTCCATTGCATCTTGTACTGTCACTGAGTTGCACTGGGAAGAGTCTGGCTCTGTCTTGTTAACCATCCTACCCCCTGCTTCAGTCAGGTACCCACACAAATAAGATCTGCTCTAAACTTTCACATCTCCATGCTATGCAATCCCAGTGTTCTCAGCATATTTCAGTCATCTCCATTGGCCCTTTGCTGCATATGCTACAGTGTGTCTATATCTGTCTTGAAAGGAGTCTTTAATCTCTGAAAAGCATGACAAAAATACAGACTTCTTGAAATAGTCTTTGTAAGTACTAAACCCAGCATTGTCAGATACCTGGCTGTCAAAACTATAATTTGAGGGAATACATCAGTAAATCATTATAAATCAGGTAATCACTTGACCTTGTCTAAGTCCCACTGCACAAATGGAAATTTGTTACGCCTTTTCAGTGATATTGTTCCTACTTGATACCTGATAAATTTCTCAAGGAAGGGAGAAGGGATGGAAAAAGAAGAAAACCCCCAAATCTGACCCTAAACTGTGTTATTATTAATGTGTTGCCTTAATTATCAGTTATTCCAATACTGAAGGAGTGATACAGAATTCTTGTTTTGATATTTTCAGACTCTTAAAAGTTAATACTGCTAGAGCTAAATAGCTGATATTATGTTCACTGGAGAAAAATTATATTACTCCATGGGCACATGAGCTATAGTGATATTGAACCATTCAGTAGAACTGAAGATTGGATTCTGAAAAGTGTGCAGCTTCCAATGATTGCTGTAAACAACACCATTTTAAAAAGGCAGCTTTTCAGAAGCATGGAAATGAGAGCTAAGCTTTATAGAAAATCTGTTCTGGATGGCTTCATTATTTGAAAAGAAAAGAAGAGCTGGTAGTGGTTTCACATTAACTAAACTATATAAGCAAAATATAAATATTTGGATAGCATTTGAACACAAAAATCTTTTGCATTTCTCCTAGAGCTGAAGTGAAGTCGGGAACTGCTGTTAGAATAGGAGGGTGAATGGATGCCAGCAAACACAGCAGGGGCAAGGCTGGCTCTCCAGCAGGAAGGGAGAGTGGGAAGTGCACCTGAGTGGAGAATATCTTTGACACTGTCCTGAGAGGAGTAACATGGCATTGGTTTGCTATGAGACAAAGTGAGGAAAAGGGTGAGATTGCTATTTATGGCCCAAGAGAATTTAATCCTTGAGGTGTGTGGTATGAAATGTTATTTGCAGGTTTCCAAACTGCAAGAATAACTACAGTTCCCAAGGCTGGAGGAATCCCTGTGCTATAGCTTAGGGTGGAACTACTTTTATCACTGATGCTAAACACTACCACCCCAACAGCATGGGGAGGTTTTCTGCCTTTGAAATTCCCCAATATCCATGAAGCCAGACTGTCTTGAAAATCCCTTTGTCAAATGGGCTCTAGATGTGATGTCAGGTTCCTCAAGACCTAAAGCTTCCTGTTTCACAAGGCACTTCCCCTTCCCTCCTCAGAGGGTTTGGTGGTTTGAATCTTCCTTCCATCATCCATGTGCCCACACAATATATGGAATCAGTTGCTCAAACCTCTGATCCACCAAGTGAACTGAGACAGTGTGTGGGCCCTTCCTCCCACACTGAAAAGTGTATCCAGAAAATTGTTTTAGGGGGAGATATAACTTGTGTTGAGCTGATGAGCTGGAGAGGAGCCAGCTCATCTCCAGGAGGAGCAGGCTTTACTGTAGTGTTTGCAGAGAGCTTGAAGGCAGCATAATAAAGAGGTTCTAAACCTGAGGAAAAGTATCAATATTTCAAGGATGGATTTATTTGGACTGATACAATACGTTTTCCACAAAAGAATTGGCTCTAATCTATTGCTTAATAATAATAATTTAAAAAAGAAAAATTAGTCCCCAGCAAGAGGTATGTTACTGTGTTTATGGTAAATTTTACAAAAGTTGCAGGTGCTTATTTTCTTGACTAAATTTCAATGGTTTGCAGGCAGTTGTAGGAAGGAGGGCAGAGAACTAGGGGTGAAAGCTGTTACTGACATGATTCAGTCCTATTTCTTTCCACAAAATGAAAAGCCTGTGCCTGAATGTAGGCAGAATCAAACAGCAGGACAAAGAATCAACTGGTGGGAATGTCAGAGGTCCAAGGTTTCTCTATTTTTTTCCACTCACATAGTGAACCTTAAAAAAACAAATTCACACTAGCATTTACTCGAGGCTTTCTTGTTTGGTTGGTTTTATTTGGAGTGTTTCTGTGCTTTGGATTTATTCCTGTTCTCCTTTACAACATGGGCATGCCCACCTAAACAGATCACTTTCTAGCAGATTTTGATCCAGTTTGTAAAAGCATTTCCCCTCATAGTTCTGGGCTTTCTATAATAGAGATTTAGCAGTAATCTTACACTCAAGTAAAGCTTCATGTTCTTCAGTTTTAACCAGTCACAGGAAATCAATGCCACTATCAGCATGGTATAGGAGATTAAGTAGCATACAATATATTGAAAACATTTTGGACATGTACTTTTACTCCATGGATTCTTGTCACTTTAAAGCCTGGTTTGCATGTTTCAAAATGGTTTTCTTTGAGCAAGGATTTATGGTCCATTGGTCATTCTTTGGGGATTCTTTGATGATGAGATTTTTCTGCATCCTACTGCCTAATTAGCCAAAGGCAGCAAGGTAAAATGAAAAGACTGGCAGCCTATTTTAGGGACAGCTAATGGGATCTCAGGCCAGGCCCACTGAATGCAGCAGGTAAGTTAGCATGGCTTGGGATCAGGTTGTGATCATCAGAATTTGTTTTGTTGCAATTGTTAAATGCCCCCACAAGACCTGCAGGAAGATCATCACCTTCCTATTCGCAGTGGATTTCCCTTTATTCCCTATCATTCATATATGCAGATGGTTTTGAAGGAATAAGAGGATGTGAAATTGAGAGGGGTGGTTTTACTTCCCTCTGGTGAATGAATTATATTGGAAATTTGGCTTTAATGATGTGTTTCTTAGACATTCTTCCAACCATAGTAACTTTCTGCCTTGTGAAGTCATGTGTGAGCTAAATAAATGCTTTCCTGGGAGCCTCATTTGCCATCTATGCTGGTAGCTAGGTATTAGGTAGTCATTTTGCAGCTAATGAAAGATAAATCAAAGTCACCACAGGTGATTCAGAGAGAGAATATTTCCCTTCTGTTTAGACACAGGGAAATGACGTCTGATTAGTTGGCAGATCTGGATTTTTGTATTTTAGGAAGTTCAGATCCAAAGTAGGGCAGTTGCTTATTGTTATAACTGAAATTAAAATGCAAGCATAATAGTATTCTCCCTTGGAGTACAGAATACAATAATCAGAGGTCATAAGTATGCTTCCCATAAGGACAGTGTCAGAGCAAAACAAAACTCAGCTTTTTTGTGTCTCCTGGATACAGGTAATTTGCTGCACACAATTTTGTTATAGAGAGACCCAGAAGAGTGTAGGTATGGAAAGCGTGTGCTCCCTAGGACTGTGGAGAATTTACTGCAAATGTAAGAATTAATTAACTGTAAATTTACCTAGTGTTTTTCTTGTGTGAAATTGTTGACAGATGGATTACAAACAGCCAAATACTAAAGTTTACTAAGGAAAGTGAAGGCAGTGGTGATGGTCAGGCCATATTCCTTTGTTGCTCAGAAATGCTGTGTACATTCTGTGCTAAACGTCGTATTTTAGGGTTGATATTAAGATGACACATGATGGAGCTTTGAGCAGTGTTCTGCTCCTTCCCCATCTCTGACATTGTCCATGCAGTGCTGGTACCAGGCACACCACGCTGCCCTGCTCTCCAGGAGACACCTCTTGCTGCTTTGTACCCCATGGCCCAGCAGCTCTGTCCTGGGAGGAACGAAAGCATCCCTTGGAGCAGCACAGCTGGCTTGGATGGAGGTTGGGGTGTTCTGCTGCGAGGCAGAAAGAATGTCCAAATCCCACTAGGCTGGAACTAAACAGAGGTCAGTGGAATGATTCGGTACAGATGAAATGGGAGTGAAATTCCTGGTTTGTCTTCCACAAGCAGAGTGGCTTCAGCTCTAAGGAGCAATACCTCTTGCTGACTTCTGCCCCATCCAGTGATGGCAAGTGAAAACCCTCTGTGTCATTTTCTGTAGTGCTGCTCCCCACAGTGTTAACAACCTTTTTTCTTAACATCTAGAAAGACCTTTGCTCTCAGTGAGTATTTTAAGTAATAGTTTGGCTCTCAATGAGAGGACACCTCTTGGAAGAAACTAAGTAAACTGGCTTTCAGATGGGACATAGTGGCCAAATCTAAGTGCTGGACTTAAGTATATTTAATTCAATATTTGAGACTTCTTGTTGCCTCAGACAGGCAAACCATGAACAATGTGTTACCACAGCAACAGGAGTCTGACAATGTTTTGAATACTATTTTCAGCTAAGTGCATGTAAAATAGCTGCAATTTTTTAAAAGCTGTAATAACTACTTTAAGTGCGTTTATGCCTGAAGAGAATTTTTTTACTTACATACTCCTATCCAAGGAGTTAAGAAAATTGTTGTAAAATGCACATTACCAACATATATAGACTATTTAAATGGTTAAAATGTATCAAAATAATCTTTCAGCAGTCCTCAGCTTTATTTATTCTTTGTCTAATATCATGTAGTTAAAGTAATTTTCATTCATTTTTAACTACTGATAAAAAGTACAAAAAGTGAGGACTGTTAAATATATTCCATAAAAAGTAATTTCTAAACCTTGCTTCAGTGACATGTAAGAGAATAAATTGTGTGCCATTTGCACAATGTAATTTGGCACCCATAGCCACTAAGGAAGCAAAACTAGGTCAAGAATACAACATTCTCATTTCTAATCAAACTATTTATTTGAGTGTATTAGTTCACTGCAGAGCTGTTGATCTCCCTCATGGTTTTCACACCTACAGTTTCTTACGAATGGTGTGAATGCCTTTTTTAAGCTGCAATAAAATTGTCTCATGCCAGGGAGAGTAAAAAGCCTGATTTTTAATATTCTAATATTAAGTAAGCCTAGGTTTCTTTGGTGTACTCACAAGCTTGCTTTATTTTCGATTTCCATTTGGCTGAACACGTAGCGAAGTCCAATAATGTACAGTGTTGGCTTTAGGTCTGAGCACCTGAGTCACTGAAACAGAAGATGCAGGGGTAGATACGCAGCAGAAGGCAATGATGGTGTGAGATTACTTTCCTACTGGATCTGGAGAGTGTTGTTGGTGTCATTTTCTGGACGGTTTCAGCCAGGCATGCTAGTCCAGCTGGGATTGGGGCAGAGAGAGGCTGACCTTCCATGAGGTGCCTGATCATTGGTGTTATGCATGTGTGATTAGGAGGCTCTAGCACTGTGACTTCACTGCAGCTTTGTAAACTCTTATTGAGGAGATTATTGGAAGGTAAGACCCCAGATTCCTGCACGTGGGTGGGTGAAAGCAGAACTATGTGTTGGAATCATGGTTGATATCTCTGTGTGAGCGACTGACCATTTTCATAAAGAAAGTTATGGTATTCTGGACATATGTGCGTGCTCAAGTTTGGGTTTTCTCTTGCTGCTTCCATGAATCCATCTGTGGGCAAAACAATGACTATTCAGATATTGCCGGGACAAAACCACCTAATTTGGCTCCCAGTGACACTGATACTGAAGCCTCACAGAGTCCAACACAGATTAGTTTTGTTCTTTGACTAATGTTGTAGCTGTGTGGAGCTGAATATAAAGCGCAGCTTACTGCAGGCTTTTGGCTTGGCTTACTTGAGTCATGTCATTGTTGCAGAAGACCATACCTATAGAAATTGCACAAGTCACTTCCTTAGGATATGGTTTGAAAAAGCAATTAGAGAGGAGAATAAAAGACCTTTTTTTCTTGTGAGAAAACTTTATCTTCTGAAAGAAGCATTCCTTAAGAAATACTGGCAGACAATGATGTCTGTGGAAAGAGAATTAAAGCCAATTGATTTTATTTCTGGGCTTAGGATGACTGCATGGGAGCGGTTCGGGTAAAGTAGGCTCTGAGTTCCACGGTGCCTTATGATGTATGTCACTGCAAGGCACTAATGCACTCCTTCAAGGAGACTGGTGTTTAAGCTGTGGGAGCTGCTCAGGCTCTGAACAATCACATCTCATTCCTGGAATCTGACAAAACTGAGAAGCAACATAACACATTATGAGCATTAGTACATGCAAAGGGCAATATTTCTATGTAAGCAGGGACATGGCAAAATTTAGTGTTTTTTTCCTTTAGTGTGTCTTTCTGAAATTACTCATTGCTCCTCGGTCATTTAACTTGCCACAAGTTAAGAAGTAGAGCCTTTCTTTGGAATGATTGTTGCTCTACATTTCTGTGAATAATCTGGCTTGAGGTCTGCCTTGTGTTATTTGGGGTTGATATTGAAATAATTGCATTGATGTTGATAGGTATGGAAATGGGATAAATCAAAAGGTCCTTGTAGGTTCATAAAACCACATTTACCCCAAAGGTAACCCTTTTTAATGGTTACTATTTTATTTTCTGATCCTTGTGCTGTCCTCTGACTTTTAAGCAATTATCAAGAGTAAAGCCAAAATAAATAGTGTATCTTTAAGGTAGTGATCCTTCAAAGGGACAGAAGCTTTTCTTTTTTGAGGAAGAAAATGCCCAGTTGAAACTTCAAAGGGATAACTCCACAGAACTGATTGAGCTCCTAATGCTTGAAAACACATCAAAGACTCCTGAACTTATAATCTTCATATTTTATTCATGAGTTCCTTAAAAGGAAATAATTCAGCATCAGTGAATTTGCAAACAAGACACAAAGAAGGAGCATTTAGAAAAGAACTCTATTTTAATGAGGGGTGGGGAAATGTACTATAAGAAAACATCATAATCAATACTGATGTAGGCAGAGGAACACAGTGCCTGACTAGATTAGGAAGTAGTTTAGCCTTTAACCACTGAGTCTTCATTTGCAATCCATACCTGCTGAACAGCAAGTCCTTGTCCATGTGATGAGTCAGCTGGAAAGGCTTCAATGTCCTTTTTTCTACTGCAGGGACAGTCACATCATAAAATGCCTGCTTTTATGGGTCTTGGCGCCAGTGCTGGTTGAGGTTGGAGGCTGAATTTTTGTTTCAACCTGGAGATGTTTCTCAGCATATCCTTGACCCAAATGTCATTTCTGACCTAAAATATATTTGTAATGACTGGTTGACAGTATCATCAAAAGGTCATCTAGACCAGTTTACTTTCTAAGGCAGGATCAACTATTTCTTCTTCCCACCAAGGATGTCTAACCTGTTAGAGATATCCTGTGAAAAAAAGATTGGTCTTCCCAATGCTTCTTAGTTCATGAGGTATGAGGAAAAACCTTTTTAACGTAAAATGGACTGGATCTGCTGCAAGGAAACCCTTCATATCTCACCCACTGTTCACTCTGAGATCGTACTTGGCAATTCTAAATTCTGTTAGTGGAGGTAAATGGAATAAAGGGATTTTTTTTTATCCTGAGTCTAGAAAACTATCACCCTGGGCACTTTTCTGGTGCCATGATCCTCACCTCTATTCCTACTCTTCCAGAGAATAGACAGCTTTGTCAGCTGAGGTGGTCAGCCAAGTTTGGCTGGCGTGAGTAATTTCCTGGAAGAAGCTGTCAGAGATCCCTGCTATTCCTTGCTCAGTGACTTTTATCAATGAGGGTGCTGTTATTCTTTGAAATGCCTTTTACTGCTCTGTCCTACCAGCAGGGAACCTTTAGATCTTATTTTCCTATTTCTTTGTTTAACTTAACTATTTTCCTTTCTACCCACTCCCAGGTCTTTTCTCCTACAGCAATGTTCTAAAAATATTGAACCACGAAATTAATGTCTGCTTACTTCCATGTCCCCAAAGAAGAGTGAAAATCAAGATGTAAAAGCAAGTTTTCATGCTTTGTTCTTCCTCATTTGTTCTGCAGCATTGAGAAATTGAGACCTTAATAGGCAGGGCAGCAGGCCACATATCAGCGTAGTGCAGAGGGTGCTTGCTGGAAGTATATATGATTTTATGCCTACATTTTTCTTTGGTAGCTTAATGTCTAAGGAAAGACATTATATTTTTCTGGGTGCGTAGCTGATTGATTGAAAAACATGACTGGAAATAAAGAGGTCTGGCATAGAGTGGTTCAGAGACGCTAACTTCCTTCTTTTATTTTTGCTCTTTCATCTTGCAAGCTTAGCCACGGTCTTTACTCTTTGTCTTTGACACTTGGAGAATGCAGCCTTTCGAAGATTAGAGCCTTTGAAAATCGACTGGAATTTCTAAAGCCGCCTATTGTAGTTTTTTAGGAAATCTAGTAATCTTTAATTGTTCCTTTGTATAATGAAATAAAGGTCTTGTGGACCTAAGGAAGAGGAAGAAAAGGTTAAAAAGGTCATCTGATAGTGGCTTAGACAGCAGCACCTTCCTTCTATTCAAAGAGCTCTGGATAGGAAAATGTTCAGTGAAATCTCTGCCATCTGTCTGGTATGGGAGAACTGTTGCTGTTAGGATCACCAAGTGGAGTAGTGGCTTATATATTCTTATCAAAACAAATATGATTATTTTACATTTATACAGTACTTTGAGATAGATAAATTATTTACTATCAAAACTTTACTCATTGATAGGGAATCTTTTTATATGACCTCAAAGTTTATTAACAGGCTCTCACTAAGCTTTGTTGTACCTTTTGATTTAATGCCACAGTTCACAGGTGATTGAATTTGCAGAGACGTAACTTTTTCAGACGTCTTAACATCTAAAGGTTTAGTAGGAGCCCCAAACCTTGCTGGAGTGTTGTACTGTATTCACTGTTTGTCTGATATTGCCAGTGAAAGATCTGCCTGTAGCTTTCTCACACTTTTGTAGCACTTCAGCCTTATTCCATTGAGCATGTGTTCACTCTATTGGGAAATGAAACTTGAAAGGTTCAGACATTTGAGTTTTGCTGAGAAGTGTGTAGCCATTCATCTTCTTTATTGTCACTTTTTAACTCCACCAGCTGAGTTTGGGAAGTGAACATATGGGATAGAAACTATGATAGACTGTCCTGTCTCTCCCAGCCTGCCTTGTGTCTATCTCATCTAGTCCTATATTCTCATCTCCTTTCAGAAGGAGTTAATTGGTTGATGTTAATAAGTACAACAAATTGTAAAATAGTAATTTTGACATATAAAGAGCTGTATCTTCATGGTGACCTCTTCTCTGAAGAGACATGACAGCTTGGTTGTCTGAAGCGTTCATGGTTTGTTCTAAAAGAGTTTAAAACCAATCCTTAAGTTGTCTTTGTATCACCTTTCTTGCAAGCAAATCATTCCTGTGAGATGAACTGTGTGGTGTAAGACCTTCCTGTAAGGGTCTGCCTCAAAACACTGCACATTAGGGAATTACCCCTAGTAAGATAGATAATAAATGTTTTTTTTTAAATATGTAGAGTCCATGTTGGATGTGAACAAAGCAAAAGCCAGAAGAAAAATTAGTTATGCCTGTGTTGAATCCCATATGTTTATTATGAATCTACAAGGATGCCATTTCCATAGGCTTCTGCGGATAGGGCTGGAATTATCACAGAGCTCACTATGTTAGTCAGAGTGATCTGTGTGGAAGGCAGGTCTTTCCACATCTACATACCTTTGAAATTACTTCAGGGCTACTTATATGGCATATTCCATTCCCTTGAAATACACCTTTTTGCTCACAATAGAAGTTCTTTCACAACAGAAATGTGTGTATTGTCTAGCCTTATGTTTTTAATGATTGCCTGTCTGGATGCATAGGGAAACATACCCGACAAAACTCCTAAACTTATTTTGCTGCAGGAGCTTCTCCTACCAATTCTGACAATTTGTAGGGTTTGATGAATGATTTCAGAGATAGCTGTGGAGAAAAACTTCATTTCTGTAGCACAGTGGATTTCAATAAGAGATCTGATCCAAATAGATGTGGCTCTTACCCTGGGGGTTATGTGTAAAAATGAAACCCATGCAAGCAACCATTTCCTCAACAACTGCAAACTTTTGATGCAGTCTTTTCAGAACTATTACGCAGGCTCAGATAAGACTATTATATGGCTCTTAATATAACACTGCCTTTAATCAGCAAAATTGCTGTTGCATGGAGAAGCTTCTAGGACATTTTAAAAAATATTTCACTGAATCACTTGGCAGTCTCACTTTGCATGAAACCAATGGTACATTTCACTTTTGACTTCCTAGTAATGGGATTTTCTTTCTGTCACAAAACATTACTTCTTTTTTGCCTTGGCTCAGAACAGATCCAGCTGGTGCTGGGTAGTCGAGCAAGAGCAATGTTATTCACTGGAGTTTTGTGCTAGGTCAGTTTCCATATAGGGATTTCATGGGAATGGAGTCTCCAAAATACATGTTGGCTTGGTTCTTCCCTTTTTCCCTACCCTTGCTTTCAATTAGAAGTACAAATTGTCCATCAACTGTGAAATCCCTTCTGAAATGTCTGCAAGTAGTGAACCTATCTGGAGTGCAGATTTTGAAAGTAGTGTTAAAGTAGACAGCTAAATGGATTTAGTATGTATGTGACACTGACAGGCTCTTGATGCTGTATTTTAGTGCTTCAAAATTACTATTTACCTGTAAAGAAGTCTATCCATGGTATTAAGACTTATGGCTAAGGCCCTCGAAAACTTCGGACTACAAATGGTTCAAGATACAACCAATGTTGTCTCCTGTAGATGCACTGTTGTATCCTTTGTACCAGAAGGAAGTCAGTACTTGTACATGGCCAGATGTCTAGAGCTGGAAAATCAACCATAAAATTCAAACGACACTGATATCTGGCCTTCAAAATATTAATTATACAAATTACTTTGACAGCCATAATATATCTGGTTGCAGACATTCCCTTTGTTTTATACTGGATACCTGCTTCTAAGAGGAAAACATTGGAAGTTCTGTAGGGTAATAGAGAAATAGGAATCAATCAATTTGATAAGGCAGGTTGGAGAGAAGGAACATGAAGATTGCTTGGTACTCTGTCATTAAGTATTTGCAGCTATTATGGGGAATAACTATTAGAGGTATATTTTGATTTGGAACTAAATTTCCTCTGTGTGCTTTAGGAAGTGCTGGCAGCTTAACATGTCTGGTACTTGATACCAAGAAAGTAATACAGAGTATTGAGGAAGTAATGAAGTGTCTTAACAATTGGAAGCACAATTATGTTTTTAATTACTTTGCACAGTGATTTTAAACCACTGGAGCAATCCATGCTTTAGCAGCTCTCACATTTCTATGGGATTAGGTATTAGGCATGTCTAAAGCAATTTTGCAGTCAAATGTTGCAGGTGTTAATTAATGTGAGAATGATCAAGTTTCGCTTGTGTACTCAACAGAGAACTAAACTCATATCAAGACAAATTAGAGAAAGCTGAGTCAAGGCTAGCACAACTGACTTTACAGCCAACTGCTCATCTGGAGCTCAGGCCCAAGGCATCCAAACTGTATTATACAACCCAAAAAGCAGTAAAAGGGAGCCACCAGCACAAACACTGGATTCGATGCATTTGTTTTGCTGTCAAGTGTACTTACATTACAATGTTTGTGCTGTTGGCTTGCACAGCTTTCTGTCATCATTTTGTTTCTGGCTACTGGGGTGCTGAAGAAGGAGGCACTGGGATATTTTGTTGTTTCCCTGATGGTCCCAGCCAGTAGCTGGAATACCTGCTTTCAGGCTTACATTTTTCTGGTTAGACTCCCATCTCTAAGCATTCCTCTTTACTCCATAAACTATGTCAGGGAGAGATAAAACTCCTCTCAAAGGAAGTCTGGGGTAAGAAGGCTCTTCAGAATTCCTAACACAGATCTTCTCTAAGCAGCATCTGAAGTATTTACCCATAAGAGAACTTTTCTATGTTGTTACCTCCTCTTTTAAGTGAACATCAACAAGAGGAAATTGATAGTTGGGTCAGTTGCTCTTCCTATGTGAACTAAATGCTTTCATGGAATAGAGAAAGAAGGATGTGTTCAGTGTGTGAACGCAGAGTGGAATATCTTCAGTAAAAATGCCAGCAGTGTATGAAATCTTGACCTGCTTTCTGATTGTCTGTGTGTTTCAGAGGGGTCAAAGGATGAAGGAGGTTCCCTGAAGTATTAAAGGGGGGAACTGTTAATTCTGAGGATTGTGGAGCGGTCTATGGATGCTATGAGTGATGGCCTTTCATGGTATTAACTATCTATCAAATCTAGGCTGCTGGCTTGCTTCTAGAGGGATTTAAGGAAAGAGGTTTCTAGCACAGCAATTTGTCCAGTATTCCAGCCGTGTAAAATCTGAGTCACCAGATTTCAAAAGGGACTTTTGTTAGCCTCTTATTCTGAGAAATCAGGAGAAAATACTATTTTATCTCAAGTTAAAGGAGAATGATTGTATTAGAAGAGCCCTGGGAGTTTAGCCTGGGAAGCTTTTCACAGGATCTGAGGGATGGATGTAGAGCCACCTGGGCTGATGAGAAGGCAGAGGCTGTCTGGTGGGAAGATACATGGAACTGAGCACACAATACCTTCTCTGATGTGGTCACGTACTGTCTGCCAGCTTAGCAAGCTGAAATAGCTCAGTGCAGCATTGGAGGAAGGCCAGTGCTGGCATAGAGAGGGTGCAGGGCCCCAGTTTGTGTTGGACAAAACAAATCAGGAATGTGGCAGCAATCAATTAGATCAGTCCGGGCTAATTTGGAAGCAGAGGTTTAATTTTCTTAATTTTTTTCAATATTATGACTGATTTCACACCTTGTACTTCCCCCAAAAGTTTTTCTCCTCGTCTATGTGTCCTAGTGAGCCCTCTGTCCTCTATGCGTCACCACATGGCTCTGGCTGTGCTGCATTATTGGTGCTTTCCAGTCCCTCAAAGCATGTATGCCCAGCAAAACTGAGCTGCAGTTGCAAGCTATTTGGCTAAACCTGCTTCTGAAACTCTAAAACAAAGCACCCTTGAAGCATATTTTTTTCTAAGTAGTTTTGGGCCTCGGAGGCTGGAGAGGTGGCATATACAGGGAAGAGAAATAGTATGGGAATTAACAGAAATCTGTGGCTCGGTCTTCAGGAAGGTGCACAGGAGGTGCCTTGAAGTGGTGCAGCACCAACCCAGATTTTCCTGCATATGGCTCTGGGACACAATTGAAATTTCCATCCTTTTCACTTCTGCATGCTCTCTGACAAGCTTCAGTAATCCAAATCCCTGTTCAGCTGGGGGTCTTGAGGATTTATACTGCCCTTTCTTACATGAACAGAAATCACATCTGTGGTGGTTTATAGCTCCAGGCAATTCAGATAGCAGTCCAAGGTAGATGTGGAATAAATAAATTATGGGCTTGGGGAAAAAATAGGTACATGGCTGCATTTCAGATGTTACCTGTGTTGCAGTTAGAGAACCAGTTGTTCACTGCAAGTAGAATGGTGTAATTGTAGAATCATAGAAGCATGGAATCATAGCATCATAGAATCACAGAGTGGTTTGGGTTGGAAGAAACCTTGGAGATCATATTGTTTCAACCCCCTGCCATGGACTGGGACACCTCCAGATTGGCTGTTTGCCTTTGCTGAGACTTGGGTAATGACAGTCTGATGTGGGAGATGGTGAGCCTTGAAACTCCCCTTGTCCAGAGGTGGGATTTGCAATGGATGGTCATTCCCAACTACCTGCTGTGGTTGGTGAGGTTACCCCGGGGTTATAGGCAGTGTGGTTCCCTGAGCAGGGTGCTCAACTCCCCACATAGTGCAAAGAGAAATGTGTGAGTCGCTGACTATCACCAAAATGGCACAGATTCTTTCAAGGTTTGGCAAGATTTGGTTTAGTTTGTGAATTTGACAGCAGCTTTGCCCAGGTGCCCACATGCAGCATCTGGTAATGGCTTGTGCCAATGAATGTGTCAGTCTGTGGTTTTATTCTTCAGCCTTTTCCAATGAACATTTGACTGTTAATTTTGGATTTACATGTTTTAAATGTGATTTATACACAAATGCTTTGCACTGTGCTGTTTCCTAAAGGATGATCAAGATGGGCTGTAAGAATTCTTGACTATAATACATATGCAAAATATGTACATATGGATACAAAATTAAACAATAGACCCTCTCTTCTTGGAAAAAAAAATATATACATGTACCTAACAAGTACTTAATTAGATGCTGAGAAATCCATACTACTGTCATGCAAACTCCATAATAAAGTTCTTGGTCTTCAGCTTTACTGAAGAAACATATACAGAAAATTAACTCTACCTTTTATTTTACAATAGTATTTCTTTGTTAAATTCCACTGTTACAAGGCTTGTTTTTCTACCAGTAAAGTAATAAAGGCATAAATGTTCTCATGAAACCACTGTCTCAGGTAAACATCATTTATTCCCTCAAAAGAGATGCTGTGGTTTACTTTAATGGATCACCATCTGTTCATTCAGAATTAAGTGAGTTCCCTGAACAATAATTAATAAAAATATTGCCCCTAAATATGCCTGGCATATTTTTTATTATAATAACATAAACCCATACAATTGGTGGAAACAAGAACACACTAAGTGCTTTTGTCTGCTTCCCCCCTTCCCCCACCCCAAGGGTCTCTTAAGAAAGAACTTCACTAGATAGTTAATTTGTTGGTCTGAATGCCTAAACACTGATGATTCCTTTTGCTTGATATGTTCTCAATAACAATAACTGTAGGAAGATATTTCATTCTTCTGATTGTGTGATGATATGGAGTCAATAATCTGAAAGCATTGTACTAAGATGCTGCAGAGCCTGAGTACACAAAAGAAACTCCTAATGCATGCTTTTTTATATTGTTTCTCCCCAGCAAAATTCACTAGTCAAAAGAGCGGGTCACTGACCTTCCATCAATCAGCATGCAGCAGTTTCTCATTCTTTAGAGTGGATGTGGAGATTGGCAAATAAAAATGAGATCCCTCAAAGTATCACAGGAAGAGAATGGTGAGTGTATTCAATTTTTAATTTTTTTTTATTTTATTATTATGAAAATATTAAGTTATATTGCACTTATCTTGGACATCAGATGGTAGGATGTTCTTAGGTTTGGTAACAATTTCTCATGTAAGTTTGCTCCTGGTCATTCATTGCAAAGAGGTTTACTATCTCGCACAACAGCTAAATAGGACATGATCACAAGATGATGGTAGAAATTACCATGTTGTAGGAAAGATGTTTTTTGTAAACAATTGATACAGTGTATCTGTATTATGCAATGATATTGGAATGTATTTTCCTCTGTTGGCAATTAAGAAGAATTACAAATTGGATTTCTCTTTTTTTTTCTTATTTCTCTGTGGGCTTATGCTGCTAAAGAGAAAAGGAATTCTGGGTGGCTGATTTAATATCTCTTTCTTTTTTATTTCTCTGGCTGTGATTACTACTTTCAGTGACACCTTTGCCCACTACATTTACATGTCACTTGATCAAGGACTGACAGCCTCTCTGTAAATGTTACTCTCTAAAAGAGCATGCTGGGATTTAGCTTCCCCAGAAGCATGCATCTTCACTGAAAGGGAGAGAAGTGGTTAAATTTTGGGGGGGTGGAGGGTGGGGAGCTTTTTTGTTCCATTATGAAGGCAAAAGGCTTTCAAATAGTTCAAGCTGCACAACTGTTAACAACAGAGACTGTTAAAGGGGTAGCAATCAGCCTACACACCAGACACACAGATTGAATTCTTGCTGCTTGTCATGTAACCAGAGATAAGAATATTTTCCAGTGACTCTGATAAAATAAATGCTGTCATAATGATTCTGAGCGAGACTCATCCAGATGTTGCAGACTTCTTGCTGTGGTATTTATTCATAAATCTTGTTAAAATATAATCAGAGAAAGCATGTCTCAATTATAACCATCAAAACTCTGTGACAATGTTCATGCAAATGCAATAATAATCCTAATGTGTTGACACAAAATTTCTGCAGTAGGTTACTGGTATATGAGAGCTTGCTGATTAGAGCTCACTAAAAAATACAAAACTAGCTTCTTACAAGTGAAAGAGAACATGTATGTTCCTCTGTACATGAAGAATCGTGGATTATGCCCTTTTTGCCTGTAGGCATATGATTCCTGGGACTTCCACAATGCTTAAAATTCATAGAGATTTTCTTGTGATTTGACTTGTACATGTGCTCATAACTTGCTTCTCCCACTCAGTCTATACAATTGTTGTTACCTCGTCCTGGGGCATGATAGCATTTCATTCGGGAGTCTGACTGTGTAACATAAGTAGAGAAGAATATGAAGATGAAATAGAGTTTTTATGAACAATTTAGAGGACAAAACAACTTACATAAACTAGGATAGCGCCACTCCTCTTTCAAACACATGACTGTGCAGCCATAGCAGTCTGCTTTTCATTTCCCTCTGGTGAGCTGTATTTAAAGAAGAAAAAAATACTTTAATTCTATGTTTCCCTCTAAATAATCTGCTGCCCAGCTATAGGAATACTCCTCAGTTACCACTGGGAAAGGATGGTTCTGAGCTGATGATTCTGTTAGGATGTGTTCACGCCATGACAGATTTAACTGTGAAGCTTTCAGACTACTTGTGAATGCCAAAAGGAAACAACTTAGCTTGAAAATTGTAACATCATGTGTCAAATATAATTTGGGAGCAGAAAGACCGCAGGGATAATTCTTGACGTTCAGGCTCAACATTAAAGCTGGATGAGCTTTTTGGGGACTGAAGTGCTGCAACAAAGTCTTGAGGATACTTACAAGTTAAGGCATGACTGGCCCCAATGTATCTTAGCGAGTTCAGGAGCATTGAAAGTAGCTGGATGGAAGAATACTAAGCACACTTAGTTATTTGACATGCAGGAGCTTGCTGCTCCCCAGTAACTTGTTTTTGACTCTGACAGGGTGGTGAGACAAGTTAGGACTCCTGCTAAAAATTTGTAGCAAACTTGATAGAAACAAATTCTCACACTGCAGGACAGAAACCACAATGCTGAGGCTTGTAAGCTGCAAATTGATTCTATAAGGCACCACTGTGCAAGACCAATGGCTTTATCTTTCAATAACATCACGCACAGTTGCAAATGGTTCCCTGGCATTCAGATATGCTCTGACTGCCTTGCCCCATACGAGAGGAGTTTCCCATCAATCTCTGACCACTGGCAGGCAGTTCCTCCTCTTCTGTCACTGCACAGCTACCATTTTCACACTATGGAGAAATGTGTGGGAGAGGTGTGCAGCTATTGCAATAATACCTGGGTTTAGGCATTTTTACATCCTGTCTTGATGCTAGCCAGGCATCAGAAAATTCTCTTCAACCCAGATTAGGGAAAGTGAAACTGGACATAAAAGAACATGAAACATGGCAAAAAACCCCTAAATTGCAAACTAGATCCAAGTTGCAAATTATAGAAGGAATGAAAGAAAACCGCACTTGATATAAATTCACTGATCTGCAAAGTATCTCTCCGTGTACTCAGGGGAGTTCCTTTAGAGCTTCCTCATGAGAGATTGAATCCTCCCACATGCCCTACGTCTCAGACTCTTTATGCAGAGAGGTCCTAGAAGAGAATCCCAGCTATTACACCTGCTGACTTGCAGCCCTCCAGGGGTTCCCTTCAGTCACCCCATTTTCCCCTCCTAATTGCATTCACTTTTGAGTTATTCAGGGAATACACTTTTAGCTTCTGCTGGTAAAAGAACTCTTTCACTTTTTGAAGATGCAGGTGCTACTTTTGCAGAGTGGATGACGTTTCCTGTGCTGGACTGGCCTGAGGTCATTCCTTAACTCTGAGAGTTATTTTCATCCCCCTCACTCCCACGGTGAGCCAATTTGTATGCTTCAGTCTGAAGTGTCTCCATCCACTAACCCTGTCTTTCTTCGTGCACAAGCTGATGTAAAATGTATGTAGCTCATTTTTTCTTCTGAGAGCGGATGCTTTGGGTGAAAAATAGGTTTGAAGTGATTGACTCTTCAAATCAATCTTTAGTAGTGTAACAGACAGAATTGAGCTGTGTAGGTTTCTTTGTCCTTGCAAACCGCACTGCGAGGCAGGAAAGCACTGTTCTCTATATTATTCCTAGCAAACCAGAGCACAAAGAGGTTGAGAGGAGATTCCCCCAAGTGTTTCAACAATCAGTATTGTTTAAGTGTCTAAATCAGTGTGCAGGCTGCAAGTCTCCTACTGAATATCCCAAGTGCCCAAACAGTCTTTGCATCTTAAGTCTTGTGTGTTCCCAGAACAGTCCTCGTCCTGCATGGGCACAGACAATGAGCAGCTGTCTGTGCCTTCTAGACATTGCTCTGCCTGTGTTTTAAAAGTCCAAGAGGAGATCAAAGGGGGTGGAGAAGTTTGTGTTCAGTCGTTATTGATTAACAGCAGCCCAATACCTAGAGAGTATGGGATGTGGGGAGAGGAAGGTTTGATGCCCAACTCTGCTTAAAACATTCAAAACCTTTCAGTATTTCAAGCAGAATAAGCAAGAACCTGGCAAGTAAGGTATTTTAAGGTGGGAATAACTCTCTCATAACTTTAATCTCTTCCAAAACTTTAGATCTTATGTTGGAGCATGGATGGGTGCTTTGGGAGGAGGTGGAAGATTCATAACTTGAACTGCTATGTCTGCCATCTTATGCTCCCAAGACTTTGATAGTCTGGTGTCTGGATAACAGTAGTGTGGCATTCGCTAATGTCTAAGAGTCGCCTAATCCATTTGGTTGATTTATACATCTATCTCACTCTTAAAATGTCTGGGTGTGGCGCTGTTTCCCATTTGCATGCAGAAAAGAAGAGTTGTTATTTCCAAGCCTATCAAGAATCTGCTGGTTAAAAGCTGTAAACTGTAATTTCATAGCCCTTTATTTTCTCAAAGTGTGTATCTAAGGAAGCATTTCAGTAGACTGAAGTAGTATTGACTCATTGTCTAACGGATCTAGAGCAAACACTACTCCTCTGTTGAGGGCAATCTAAGGACTGTGGCCCGAAAAACAGCAAGCAATAGCTGAAATGTAATCATCACCAGCAAGAGAATGAGTCTATGACAGGAATTGCTACAGAGGAAAAAAGTGTTTTGGACAGAACAAATACTTCATGAAGGATGGGTGCATGGCTTTGTGCTTATGATTGAGAAAGTTCAGGTTAAGTTTGCTGAGGGGGATATTTCTGCAAAATCTCTCTTGATGAAAGTCAGGTCCTTAATTTAAAAAGGCTGTCATACTGTCTGCAATCTATTTATCAAAGTAGGATGGAAGACAGTTCTCTGCAAATTTATAGCCTCGTCAGCTTGTAAATGTAGAAGTAAACTGAAGTAGAAAGTGTTCTGTTGTTTTAAAAACTGATTACTTTCTGGAAAAGACCTCTGTCTCTCTTTGCTTGTCTCATTATTGTGACAGCATTTCTCTGATAGCTTGCTGCTGCCAGTCCTTGTTAGACAGGCAAACACATAGGTGCTTTGTGGGAGCTGCTGTGTTGTCCTCTGGATGGACTTTGTCCTCTGTCTTCCCAATTTCCCTATGGTTCTCTCCTGCAGGCTGAGCACTGGGAAACTCTTGATTCCAAAGGTGAGAGTCTTGTAATTATGGATTCAATTTTCATCTGTCAGAGAAGCCCCATAGTCTTCATCTACCCCAAAGCTGTGAGATGGGGTCCATGTGCACTAATATTTTGATGTTTAAATAATCCAAACTACTAACTGAAATCCTCTTTATAATCACTGAACTGCCTTTGGAGTCTGATCTGTCTTGTTCTATCACAGTCGTGTTGAGTGACAGGCTCGGGTATTTAAATTTAAGTGAAAGCAATGTCACCTATATTTTACTCAGATCTTACTGGAAAGGGGTCTGGCCAGGCATAGAGGACCACATGTTCAGAGGACCTCAGCTCTCAGGTTAGGCACTTAAATGAGGTCATTTTTTAACTTTTGTTTCTCTCAATGTAAACTAGAAGGAGCTCAGAAGAGCTGCAAAGTGCAGTCTTGTAATTTCAGCTCAATGTCAAAAATACAGCAATGACAAAAGAATCTGCATGTCTCAGGAAATTGCAGCATTTTAGTACCATTGATCTCAAGTCAGGAAAAGAGTTGAAATGCATCAACAGAAAGTTCACAGAGTGCTGAGGTCTTTTAGTTCATTATTTTGTAGTGAGAACAAAGTATTTCGGCATTTATAAATTGTACTCTTGGTTTTGTTAATCTCTTAAGGGCTGCCAGGCTCATATGGGGAGGCAGTTCCAGAATATTTTTCTTTATTAAAGATAAATAATATCTGCCTCTTTATCCTCCATTTCTCACAGGGAAGATGAGCAGACGGTTTTGAGCAAACAGGCTCAAAACTCCTGTTTGTCTGTGGCCCTTCTCTCTCTTCTGTTCAAAATGCAAAACTGGACCTACATGAGAACAGCCACTGTGACAAAGAAAATAACAGAAAGTGCTTAATATAATGCCTTTGCTAGGTTGTTTTCTAACAAGTAGTTCACCTGGTAGTCTAAGTGGGATGAAGTGTAGTTATAAATAAATTATTGCAGGTGGTTTTGTGGCAAGTTTGGAAGCTTCTCATAGCACCTGCTTTTTATTATGCTGCTCTTTGAATGTTTGACACATGCCCTGACTTACACAAGCACATTGTGTGTTCTTCAAGCAAACAAGCAAGCAAGCCTGTTTTGTTCTATAGAGGAAAAAAAATCTGCAACAATATAGTAAAAAAACAAAGAATGCAAAGTACGTTGAGCCTTTACCGTCTGGCAGCTGCCTTTCAAAGGCCTCCATGGACATTACCTGTAGCTTCTTTGCATCAGTGGATAGATAAATTGTATCAACGTATGAATATCCAGTTTAGGGGGTTGTCTATTAAGGTGATTTAACTAAATAATTTTAAATGATTTTTTCACATTAATAGTTTGCGGTTTTCCACAAAGTATTTCTGTTTGATTTTGTGTTGCTTTCTTGAGCATTAATAAAAATTGATTTAGGCAATAAACTTTGTGATGGCAACCCAGTAAATAAGAGAGACCATATGAAGTGGTATTAAAATAGGAGACGTATTGTGAATTGCTTGAGCAACAACTCTCCCCTTCAGGTGCCAAACCATCAAGTAGCACTAACTTCTGTGCAATTGCCATACTTCTGTAAGGTAACAACAGGCTGATTTTCCTTCCAACAAATCCAATAAGATCTTGTTCCTTCAGAGGAAGTGCTTTGGCTCGAGTCTGTCATTCCACAGCTTGTCAGCTGTTTCTGAATTTATGCCACAGAAGTGAGTTCTGGGAAACTGAGGTACTACACTTTTCCTCTCTTTTTCTCTTTTAGAGAAAGGGATGATGAGAGGGGAAAAGTAAAGCCTGACAGGGTATGGACAAAAGAGCTGCTGTACAAAAAAATTGTACTGTATCATTGAAATGATAAAGTACTGTGCACTTCCTTTGATCTAGAGCTCCTGAATTCCTCCAAAACACACCTAAAAAAACTAAAAATTGAAATACAAGTAAACAATTAGGCAGTAATGTTTTCACCTGAAATGCTGACTTACCAGAAGTCTGTTTCAGGAAATGCTGCACTAAAGTGTTGGCTTAGTCCAAATGAGAGGTCTTTGCTATGAAGGTCAAAGCAAAAGGATTGGCTGTGTTGCAGAGAGTCTGGACTGAGTACAAGACTGGGTTGGATAGGGTGGATAGGTCCAAGCAAGAGATAAATTTGGATGGTATTTTATCTAGTGGTCCATCCTGCCTTCTCATTTTCAGATGGTGTGTTATTATCCAGTCAGGGAGAATTCTGGTGAGGATTTCTGGTGAGATTATCAGTGACATTTAGCAAATATTTGTAGCTGCTTTCTGAGATGAGAAAGGACAAAGAGGCAAATTTTTTTTATAAAGTGAGGGATTGAAGCCACTGTTTTTCTTCCAAATGGCAAATCTTGGCAAATTGTTCATGCCAAATGTGTGGAGTTTCCCTTTCTTCAGCTTTTTTTTTTTTTTTTTTTTTTTTTTTTTTTTTTTTTTTTTTCTCTGGAAAAGTTTTTATTTTTTTTT
>VZTX01020713.1:100764-258497 GCA_013400915.1 Pardalotus punctatus | reverse complement strand
GTTTGTCCTGGATTCTGCTGAGATAGAGCTCATTTTCTCCCTGGTAGCTGGTACAGTTCTTTGTTTTGGTTTTAGTACGAGAATAATGTTGATGACACATTGATTGGTGTTGCTCAGCAGTGCTTACACAAAGTCAAACGCTTTTCAGTTTCCCATGCTCTGCCAGTGAGCAGGTGCACAAGAAGTTGAGAAGGAGCACGGCCCGGACAGCTGACCCAAACTGACCATAGGGATATTCCACACCATGCTCAGTGTATAAACTGAGGGCAGTTGGCCAGGAGTTGGTGCCTCACTGTTTGGGGTCAAGCTGGTCACTGGTCAGCAGGTGCTGAGCTTCTGTATTGTGCATCACTTGTGTTTCTTGAGCTTTATTTCTCTGTCTCTTAGATCTCTCATTATTATATCTTCATTTCAATTGCTAAACTATTATTCTCTCAACCCATTGGTTTTACTTTTTTTATTTTGATTCTCCCCCCCATTCCACCAGAGCAGGGGAAGACAAGCAAGTGATATTTAGTTGTTGGTTGTGATCAAACTATGACACGGCTGAAACACTGACAGTAGGAATAATGCCTAGTTTTCTACTTATCCTAGATGTGACAAAGTTGAAAGTTAGTGCTGCTCTTTGAGGGAGCTGGTCTATTGCATCAAAAGTCCTGCAGGGTTCTTTGAAAATACCTGCAAAAATTCCTTCAAAAAGTATTTACATAGGGTGTACATCAATGACTTGCACCCATGAATGAGATCACTGGTTCTGACACTAGTTAAAACATTATAAATAGTTCTGTGTTATCAGGAAATATGTGTTTTTATATTCAAGAGCTGTTTAAAGTTTCTAGCATTTGCTTTCAAATTCTTAAGACTGCTCTCCTAATGCTCTGTGACATATGTGTGAAGTGCTGCCCACCCTTTTGTTGGGCTAGTCCTGTTCAGTGTGACTTACCATGTTTCAGGTTTTTATGATGCATAGTAGCAAATATTAATTTTGAGGTAGGGTTGTAGGTCTGGCAGAAAGTTTTCTGGCAAATGCTGTTTGCATTGTGACCATGTGAAAACATGCTGGCCAGTGGTTCCAAAGAGGAAGCCATCCCTTTGGATGAAGGAGTGCAGAGCAGAACCTGTGCCTAACTGGACATCAGCTGGACATTTTAGAGTAGACTCAGTGCTGGAAAGAGAGGTGAGAGTGGATAAGCTGCGATGGAGGGAGTGGGAGGTTAGGAGCTGTCTGCAGCCCTACACTATTTGAACACAGGAGGAAGAGCTTACCCCTGTGGGGGGACATAATTTCCAGTCATCTCAACCAAGCTTTGACTACAAAGAGACTGGGAATCTGTGATCTGAGTCTTACACTGCCTTAATGTAACAAGCCTAGTGGAAAGTCCACAGCCATGGATATGGCCTGTGGTGCTGGATGTTAGAGAATATTTAGAGCCATAAATATTTCATTTGAGTCAGAATCCACAATGGAGTAGCCTGGACAAGGGAGCATTTCTAAAAAGAAAAGAGAGGATATAAGGTAAAGATGAAAAGAAAAAAAAAATGTATTTTTAAAAATGAGGTAAAGGGAATGAGTTGATCTGTGTAATGATGAAAGCACAAAGAACTTCAGAGCCCTGCGGGCTTGGCTTGAGAGGCAGAGGAACAGCAGGATTTAAGGATGTCATAGCCTAGCAAAGGCTTTACATGCATTTTCACTTGGGAGAGAGTTTTCTGTTTCCTGGCATGGAAAACAGCTAATGGTAAATTATTACACAAGTTTAACAGCAATGACTTGGTGGGACTCATAATGGCTTGTGGGGACAGGCAGCAGGGAAAGAGTCAGAAAGCTCTGCAATTAGCAGCACCCTGTATGGAAAGATCTTGTCTAGTGCTGACCCTGCTCCTTTTCCAGCTGCACCTCTTGTATCAAATAAAACAGAGTTAAAATATGAAACATCCAGTAATAAAGACCTTTTTGTCCTCCTTACCTTGATCCCGGAAGTGGCACTCAGCTTCTGGGAAACGGGTAAGGAAGAACCACTCTGGTTTTGGGTTGTTTCACAATGTATTGCCAAGTGCCTAGAGAGTGGAATGTAGCTTAAAGTAATTATTTTTGAAAAAATTAGACCTGGTGTAGTTTTACATCTGTTTCAGGCTGTTTTCTTGTGGTGAGTGGCCACAAATCAGGTTCTTATCATCTGAGAAGGATGTGTGAGGCACTGAGAAGTGTTGGTGGCAGACAGCCTATGGTCTTGCTGCTGGATTTCCAGAGTTTTTGCCTTTAGTAAGAGAAGATGAATTGCGATGCTGAATTGCACATTTTTTATCTGAGTGAAGAACGTGTAATTAATTTTTGCACAGCAACCTGTCCTATCCATTTGCAATCTTGTATGTGCAGTATATTATCTTCCTTTGTAGTAAGAAAAATGTTACACTTTTGTACTTAAGGAGTAAGAGTGAGAAACCTGCAAGACCCTCTGAAGAAATACAGTTAATGCTTTGCCATTCAGTAAATTGGAGAGGCAAAGTTTTGCCTGTCTCCTTCTGGACAGTCCCAGGCATTGGTCANTAATCATTGTGTGTGTTGTCATTGATCTTTAATAGGAGGATATAGAATTAAAATGGGGAAAATTTTAAGACACTTCTGTTTGGCATCTCCATAACCTGAAGATTATTTGAAGCTTCAAAATCTCTTCAGCAAATTTCAGAACTGCTCTTGTGGCCCTTCCCTTCCCTTCCCTTCCCTTCCCTTCCTCTCCCCCAGTGCAGTACTGACAGGGGGGCAGATTTCAGCTCGGACAGTCTCTTAAACTGGTCATACCTTTTGCACTTATTAATAGCAGTTTCATCAGTGAACATCCCACCAGCCCTAGTGTTTAAGTTCAGGGTGGGAGGGGAAGTGTCTTCCTAGTCAGCAACAGCACCAGATGAAAGAGATTTTGAGGATGCCAGTTTGCACAAAATATTTTCTAGAAGATTAGGACAGGTTTTGTTTTGTGAAGTTCACCAAACTCCTCCTGACCATTTCAAAAAGAACTTTTTGAGTCCCTGCGCCCCCAGGCCTTATATAACTGTTTTTCTTCACTCCTTAAAGAGTATTTCTAAACTTTTTTTTCTCCTAAATGGAGTCCCGAATTATTGTTTTGTTAAAACAGAATAGTTTTGTCACTGTGCTATTCCCCAGAATTCCATTTAGAAGAAGCTTTGGTGGGATTTTTCTCTTTGGTGGGACAGTAAAATGTCAGCATTCCATGCTGAACTTGCACTGCTCCCTAACGAGTGTCTGCAAGAGGGCTGTGTCTCACTGTGGTTGTACTCCTTGCCAAGACCAGATGCTTCCACAGGGTGAAAAAAAAAGACAATACTGTTTCCAAATATTCACTGTTTGCTTTCTTGAAAACAAGTGCGACTTGCTAAGTGGCCTTTGGGGTAAATATTGACACAGTTAAGTTCCCTTCTGTTTTCATTCTGCACTGTACGTGTCTAAAACAATATTGCAATTTAATGACTAATTTTCTGTGGTGTAATGTAGACATTGGGGCAGTTCTTAGTTTTTATTTTTTTACCTCTGACAACCCTGCCATGGACCTATATTTGAAAGGTATTGAATGGGCTCAGGATGCTTTTTATAGGGTTTGTTATAATAATACAACTTTCATATAAGAAGACCTTAATCTTTTCTTGCAAATTCCTGGATAGATTTCAGCGCATCCAGTTGCACTGTGTTTAAAAAAACCCAAACAACCATTAAACTGCCCTCTTCCTTTCTGAGCCCTGTGTGTTTGGAGTTACAGGCCCTAATTTCATTGAGGAAAGTAAATGCTTGCTGTTAAATAATTAAAGGATTTTTTTTTTTCCTTAAACCAGTAGAGAACAGTAAAATTTAGGCTCCTTTCTGGCAAGTTTTCTTCCTCTCTATCCTGGCCTTCCCACAGGCACTTTAACAGTTCTGCATATTTTCAGTCTTTGGGATTTTATTACTTTTATATTAGTACATCTCTTTGCTAATTCTCTAACTGCAAATATTCTCAGCACCGAGGAATGCTGCAAATAGCACACCCTGAGCTGTGCAGTCAGGCTGTCTTATAACTCCAGGAGTTGGCCTGTATGAGTGTAAATACATCCTTTTCATTACTGTCAGGTCTCATAGTGAGCACCTCGACTGTCCACGTTCAGCAGAGGATGGGCAAATATTTGGGCTGATTAGCAGCAGGAATCGTATCTTTCCTGTGGAGCTGAGTGATTTAGGAGATCTGAATGCTATGTTTAGGTAGAAAAATGGAAGCTTAGCAGTTTCTCTCTTCTCCATCCCCACCAATATTTGTCTCCACTTAAAGGTGTGAGCCAAACTGAACATGTGAGAGTGCACAGAAGTATTTCTTTGGCTGTGTTTGTGTTATGTGGGAGAGTTTGGTAGAGTAGCAGATGTATGAAATTATTCCTCTACTACAGTGTCCTCATGATTAGGATTACCATCGTATTACAAGAATGAAAACCAAAAAAGAAAAAGGCATGCACTTTAAAAATGCCAGAAACTTTAAAAAACACCCAAATGCATTTTTTAAAGTGTGCAATTAAAAGGCACGAAGCTCCTCTCCTAAAATGGAAAATCTGTCTTAAACTTGGTTGAAGCTTGACAGTCTTCAAGCAAGTGAGGTACACAAATATTACAATATTTTCTGTCATTCCACTTCTGGGTTATGATGCACTGGTTAATCATGAATGACATGTAGTTTCACAGGGAATGGTCTTTTTTTTCTTTATTTGTGCTCCTTAATCTCAAAATAGATGCTTAAATGACAAGTTCACACTAGAAAAACATTTGCTGTTTAGCAGCAAAGGGCAGCAATATCTTGTTTCAAGTAGTCATAGTTCCTGGACACTTCGATTTCTGTTTGAGTCTTTGGCATTTGGGATGCTGAACAATGGTGCTTCAGGTTACTTCTGCAAAAATAGCCAGTGTCCTTGGTTCTTGTTGGTTAGATTGTAAAAGCAGTCTAAAGGTTTTTGTAGTTGGCATTAATTAAATCTTAAGGTGGGAATGAGGAGTTTGGAGCTTTGCTCCTGACTTTGCCACTGACTAGCTTTTAAAGCCAGGCATTACCTACCCCTTTTTGATCTTGTCGAATTTTCCAGGCTCTAGCTAATGGCACTACAGGGACTTTTGATTTCCCTGTGCTTACGCAGAGTGCTTGGTGCTTAGCACAGCGTGGTCCATTTTCAGCAGCTGCTCTGGATTATACGGTAGTATAATGGTCCTGATGAAAGCAGTGGGGTGGAACAGTAACTCTGTTGGCTGTGGAGCTCTTGGACGTGCCTCCTTTATGCTAGATAACTCCTCCAACATGCGCATTTCATGCTTTCTTTCAATCACCTCTTTCAATACAAATTTAGAAGTGGTTGCATGCCCAGCAGTCATGTTCCTCTGAGCACGTGTGGGTAGTGAAGGCATGCTGTCGTAAGATATTACTATCTCAAAAGTAATATTGGAGCTCATTAACAAGGCTATTATAGCTTTGGAATAAGTTGGTGTACTCATTCTGACCTCTGAGTGAAAAGCTTCTGGGTGAAAAGTCCCTTTGTCAAAGATACATTTTGGGATTGACTGCTTGTTGCAGGAAGAAGCAAAACTGAAAAGAATACATTGCAATTACTTGTTATTAAATTTTTCTTTTTTTTATACTGGACCATCTTGTGTTTTGCTGCATTTAACACTAAAAAATTATTTGTAAGTGACATGTAACAACAGCCATAGGTTAATTTCATTTTTTTTCAGTTGATTATAGAAACAAAATATGACTGATGGTTTACTTAAAGTATGCGTGGGGTGTGTTCAGTTATTTAGTTGTGCTTTCCAGAAAAATTAAAATCAATCACTTGCTCATCTTTTATTATGTGTTTTTTCTTATCTGATTAGGCAGATGACCTTGCTGTCTGAGCTTAAAAGACTACCACTGAAAATAGAATAAAAAATTAAGCAAGGAATAGAAGATAAGGAAGAAAGCGGTGTTTGCTGCTAGCTGCATTTTGCACATAGGTGTATATAAAGGGCCTTTTAGCATGGTGATCTAATGATCAAAATCTTCAGGGAGTTTTCCCCTGTATGTTAACAAATATGTCTGGAAAGTGTGCTGACTGTTCTTGTCATGCAGTTGAGCAGCCATGTTGTGACATGTATTTAAAACACATTCAAATATACAAACCATACAAAACTTTGATCTCAATACACTGTTGTTTCTTTAAGAAAGTTACTGTATTAGTCTACCATTTCAAACCTGACTGTTGTCCAAAGAAATGGTGAGGGGAAGGGAAGGAGAGGAGATCTTGAAGAGGAAAGTTACATCAATACCATAAATGAGAAATGTGGGCAGTGCAAAGAGAACCTGTAACAATGTTGACACTGAGTAAACATTGAAAAAATATTTCCCCCAAGCTAAAATAAGTTGAAAGTTTCAGAACTGTTTGGTGGAACATCCAGTAAGAATTCATGCAAGCACATGGATGTATTAATTGTTTTGCTATGAAATCTTGGAAAACTGAAGATATCACATAAGTGTCTGAAAAAGATGCTTCTATACTCATCTAAAGTGTTTGAATAGCTTCTGCCTTTAAAATACAAAGTAGGTAAGACCACCCCCCTTGGTCTCACAGGTGTAATGAAGTAAGGCTTTTGGCTGTTCTACCTTGTAAATCAGCGCTTCCCCATTTGCAAGTGTATAAATATCCCTTGTGTTATAGCTAACTGATGCTTTCCCCCCCTTCATGTTTAAATAATGCATGTCATGGGTATCTAGTTCTGCCCTTGGGAAGCTTCTTAATAATTTCTTTGCTCCAAAACAGAGCCCACACTTTAGTTCCCTTGCTTCAATCCCAGCTTGACTCCCATGGCATGCCCTTGCTTATATTTTTCCATCATACTGGGTCAGGTTATGCTGCCCAAACTTGACAGTATTTTATCAAACACACTGTCCTGACTCGAAAAGATTTGATTTTCTGTGGTGACCCTTGGGATTTGAAGAACAATATTGTATTTCTTTTCCATGCCTACCTTGCCTATTTTTAAAAAGGAGGCAAAGAAAACTGATGTAGTAGCACTGCAAGTTCTCCACATATTGGGGGAGTAAAACACGGGCACTGCTTCTTCAAGAGCTTTTTATTTTTTTATCAAATTTTTCTTTCTTCACTCTTTTCCCAGCTGCTTGCTCTATTTTCTCAATAGGTCTTTAGTGTTCAGCCTCTCCCTCTTTCCCATGAGTTTTATGCATGTTATTTAAGGTCTGACTTCCAAGTTCCAGAAAATTCATAAGAGCTTTGTTGTCAGTAATACCAATTATATGCTTTTAAAAAAATTATGGATGACAGCTAGAAACAGAAGTTCCATTTTGTTGCTGTTTTCAGATAATTCCTTAATAATTTCTTTCTTTTTGAGATTGACTTAACAATTTATGAAATGGCAGAATGTGGTGATGTTTTAAAAAATATATTAATCACTTAGGCAAGGTAGCAATGTGGGCCCGTCCATACTGCGTTAAGAGGTATGGAGACTGAGTGCAGTGCAGAGTATAAATGAAAAGAGAAGCTGGATTTAAGGGAAACTTGGGGTAGGGATACACACCACTCCAAAATCAGAAACTTAGTGCTTTATTTCTGTTTCTTCACTGTGTTATAAATGCTTCAAGAGGAGGAAATGGCTAGAAAGATTCTTGCCCCCATAAGCAGCAATGCCGTAGACCCAGAGAGGTCCTCGGGGTGTGTGATCTCTGCTTTTCTACAGGCACAGAGCACTTTACAGATGCTGTTTCAGCAGCACCCGTGTGAGGCAGCTAACGCTGGTTTGCCTTAGGTGAATTGGGAGTTTGTTTCTAGCCAGATAATGCATGTGGTCTAAAGGCAGCAGCACAGATGGAATTGGACTTGCTTCTGTTTCTCAGGAGTAACAACCTACTCCCATTTCCCCACCAAATGGCTCTTGGTCTGTGGTCTCCAGGCCCGGAATTAGGAAGGTGTGATCCCTGGCAGGCATGGAGCTCTGGTACAGGGTGGACAATTATTCTGCTGTGTATCCATACATGGAATGTCTGCCAAGTTCTCTGTGTTCATTGACTTTGTGACCGAGCTGGCCATGTTTCAGATGCCAGTGTTTCCTCCAGACAGAGCAGGTAGGAAATGAAGTTATGTTCCTTGGTCAATATGGGAGCTCAAGGACCTGGTTTCAGTCTCTTCTTATAGAAAGCAGCTGAATTGCTCAAAGCAGCCATCCTAGATGAGAAAGGAGGCAAAATGGGGATAAAGATGGAAGAAAGCTTCAAGTAAGAAGGAAAATCTTGCTGTTACATATTTGATACATGTCTTCTACTCCCTCCCCTTACACTCAATGACATAAGGAGCTGTTTACACCCAAAAAGAACCATAATCCCTAATTCACTTTATAAATCTGGACCTTTGGTATTCATAAATAACACCTGAGCAAGACTTTATGAGGGATGTTTTCCACCACTTTTTAATAAAATCTGAGACCATAAATGCACAATTCATAACAAAATTTTATGCCAGCTGTCACTGCTATACACAACTCAGCAGGTAGAAATGTAGCTCAACGATTCCATCCCTGATCTTCTCTCTAGCTGACAGAATTTTGCTCATTTATAAATGGGTGGACGAATTCCAAATTCCCTTAGGAACAATGAAATTTAATAGTAGGAGAGCTTTCTTACTCACATCCTAAGGCACCTCTGACAGTAGCTTTTCCTATGTACTTGGGCTATGTAAACTCCTCCAGGTTTTCTACAAGTCCTTTCTTTTGCCCACACTCTAATGATGTCCAGCAAAGCCTTTCATCCCTCTTTCTGAAACTTCTCATTTAACTTGCTTGTGCCTTTGCTGTCCTTCCTCTTGGCTGTCCCGAAGCTGAACTGTGGTTGTTACCCTCGCCAACTGCAGTGAGCCTTGTTGGGAGCTGAACAATATTTATATGGTTTCTACTTAACTATGTACATTTCAGATATGCTCAACTGAATTAGAAGCCAGTCATATTAAAAAATAAAAGTCACTTATGAAACTGGGAATTAGAGCCTTTTAAAATGTTAAACCAAATCCCTGTTCAGAAAGGGATGGAGTAAATATAACTTCATAACCAAATCCCAGAGGTTGAATTTTTTTCCTCCATTTTTTTTTTTTTTAAGGTTGTTCTGCTTCCTTACAAGAGAGATGATATTTCTTCTCCACAATACAGAGTGTTTGTCTATGGGCAGTATTCAAGGATTTTAATGTTCTTAATATTAGACAACATGATAGGTTATTTCTCTTGGGTCATCTTACAGAATTTTTGCTTCATTCTTTGCACAGTTAATCTCCTGTTCATTTTGGCTGAGAATATCTCATGCAGCTGTTTGTCAATACTTGGGTCTGCTCTAGAAAGCACAAGAAGATCCCAGAATTTACTTCATGAACTTGAGTTGTCATTGCTAAGGGAAGTTATGACATCTCCTTTTGTCCACGATACAGATTAATTGTTTGGGTGCTGGTGGTTGGTTGCTTCAGAGATGTCAGTGCAGTGTTTCAGGCAGAACACAGTGCAGGGTCATCTGAAGGATTGTGTCTCCCTCTGAGGAACTTTGAGATGGTGCAGTATTGTGTGGTGCTACAGAAAAGTTGTCTCTGGATGGCAGAGGAATTTGCTTCCATGTTATCCACAGGGGAATTGACTGAATTTTGCAGTACTTTGTTTTTCTCAAACAATTCAGAAACTGGAATTTGATGCGAGACTGGCAGTTTTTATTTGAAAATATGCCATGGCATGTTTTTAACTGTTGCCCTCTTCCTATCTACTGATGGAAGTAACATGTGAAGGGTGAAGCATGAAAAAGAACATGGAGCAAACTAAAACAAGCAAGCACCCCATTACTTTTTTATACTTAAAATCCTTACTTTTTAAGCTTGCTGTGTGTATTCTTGGAACCAGGCCCAAGGTCTGAGCTGGGTGTTGGCAGCACTGCACACCTGACATCCCGCTCTGTGATCATCCTGCATTCTATTCTTTCTGTGTTAATCTGACACACAAATGTTTAAAGCCAAAGGGACCATTATCACCACCTGCAGATCACAAATGAAAGAACTTCACTCAGTAGTTACTGCACTTACTATTAACTGTGTAATGGAAGGGCTGTTAAGACAGAGGTGAAATAGAGACCATGACTGTTTGGGTTTGGAGTATGAAAAGAGAGATTTCCTTTGGATAGACACTGGACTGTCGCCTGTATATATTCCTGTAAGCCAAATGTATGCACTGGAATGTGTTTTGACTGGAAAGTGTTTTTCCTAGAGCTGTAAAATGACACATAAAATAGGATTGTATTGCATAAATGGAAATATTAGGAGGCTTAGAAAGCCATTTGGCAAGCAGATGTGTGGAGTTCTATTTTAGAGATCTTGCCAATGTTATTAGGAGGCTGACATCTAATAAAACTTAATTCCATAACATTAAAATACTCAATTATTTGCTATAGCAAAAGCCTCACTTTGTGAGAGAAAAGGATGGTGGGGAATGTTCCTGGTCACTAGGCAACATGTTGCCACATTTCTACTTTAGTGCAAATGAGACATTTTCCAGGTGAACATGGATGAAATATTGTGATTACAGGAGGAACTTTCAGCTTGAAGAAATTATCATATGCAGATAAAATACAGAAAGAATGGCAATGAGAGCATTATTCATGTGATGGAGAAGGAAAACTGCAACACACAAGACTCTAAAAGGCTGCAAAGCTTTCCTAAGGGTAATAGCCAAGCAGCCACTCCTGCCTGTAGTGCAGAGCATCGTTAGTTCTGGTCTTGTGGGGGACAGGCTACATTGCAAAAGCTGGCCACACAAGGCCTGAGGAATTTGCTGGTGAAAAATCCAGAGAATTGACTTGCTTTAGCAAGTCCCTGGAGCAAGAGGTCTGGTTTGAAATCAAAGCAAACTGAGCTGAAGAGTCGTAAGCACTGTGAGGGGATTGACCCAGTATTTCACAGAATCACAAGTTGGGTAAGTTTGGAAGGGACTACCACCCCTCTGGTTAATCTGTTCCAGGTCATGGTCACCCGCACAGAAAAGAAGGAAGTTCTTCCTTGTATTCAGGTAGAACTTCCTGTGCCTCAGCTTCTCCCCCTTGCCTCTTGTCCTATTGCTTGGCACCACCACTGGGAAGAGCCTGGAAACATCCTCTTGACACCTCCCTTCAGATACTCATAGACATTGATGAGGTGCCCTCTCAGTGGATCTTCTCGAGGCTGAACAGGCTCAGGTCTCTAAGCATGTCCTTGTAAGAGAGATGTTCTTGTCCTGTAATTGTCTTTTCCACCCTCCACTGGACTCATTTCAGGAGCTCCCTGTCTCTCTTGTCCTGAGAAGCCCACATCTGGACACAGCACCCCAGGTGAGGCCTCACCAGGGCAGAATCACCTCCCTGACCTGCTGCCATTGCTCTTCCTAATGTACCCCAGGACAGCATTGGCCTTCTTGGCCACCAGGGCACTGCTGGCTCATGGACAGCTTGGATTCTTCCAAGAAGATCCCTGAAGAGGCTGACATGAGCTCTCCTGAAGTCCATGGTTTTGATCTTTCTTGCTGCCCTGTCTCCTCCTGACCTGATACTGAACTCCACAATCTCACTGTCACTGCAACCAAGACTGCCCCCAACCCTCACACCTCCAACAAAGCCTTTCCTGTTTGTTAGTTTGAGGTCAAGCAGAACCTTGTTATTTCCTAGCATAATTTGTATTTTAAAGCCACTACTATGAACGGCTTGAATAGAAATATTTTTGTATTCATTTTCTCTTAGAAGCACTGTTTTAGTTTAACCAATGCTTGCTTATCCTGAAAGGCTGAGGGCACGCTGCTTTGCAGGTGGAGGTCTAAATCTCTGAGTCTGATTTAAAAAACCATCTTCCACAAAGTGTGGTCTATCAAGAATAAGCAACTGTACAGTATAGTAGGAAGGATTTATTATAGTTACGTAGGTAATGTCTATAATTTCTGGAGTTTGTGGCTCATTCTCAACTTATGTTGCTAAAGATAACACTCCACACTATCATGCACTTGATATATGCTCCTTTGTGTATTATTTTGATGACTACATGGTGATAGCAGATTCTCAGTAGTAGCAAAATATCAAAAGTATTTATACTTGTAAACATATCCTGGCCCATGAAGAAAAATGCCCATGAATTTTCTTCTTTGTCTAGTTTCAAATAGTACAGTAGTTAGTAACCTAAACAGTATCTTCTAAATTAAATTCCTCTTGAGCAAAAACATTATTTACTGGCATTTAAATATCATCATGCTGTTTTCATATAGTCTTTACTCAGTTTACATTTATTTGCATTGGTGCCAAAAACACTTCTTCGGAGATCCACAGTGCTTAACAGCTTTGAATGGCTGGCATAACTTTAGCTTACAAATTAGTATATTTCTTCTCTCCTCAAACTACGAGTCTAATTTCAGTTTCTGTGCTGTGGATCCAGTGTTAACCAAATAGCACAAAAACTCAGTGATATATTTGTTAAATCATGCAGGAATGGGAGCCACAGCTCTGAGCATTTAAAACATTTTTACTGGAAGTATCCATGCGGTATCTTGTTGTGGCTTTCATCTCTTTCAAAATGTGGCCCTACCTGTGTTTTAAGGAAGATTAAACTATCACTTTCCTATTTCTGGGGAAAGTGTGTGCATGCCTGCATAGCTGCTGGCCTGGAAGGGCTGGAATTGCAGATTTTCCATCACTGGGGCTGAGCAGGGAGGGCTGTGGCCAACCGGGAGCCTGGCTGAGTGACCACCTGGGTCTTGCACGGGCAGTAGATTGGAGGTGCAGCAAGCCTTGCAGACTTGCAAGTTGGTGGCTACTTGTCAGCATGGCTCAGTTTGGTGTAATGCACATCTTGGTGGCGCTTTGCATTAGTTTTTAGCCTTCTAGTTTCATGGATATCTGTGGTTTTGGATCAGGAGGCACCAGTTGCTCTAGCATTTTGTAGAATATGGTAACAATGACAAAAATGCTCACCATTATTCTTGAACGGATCAGATCACCCCAAACTGGCAAGGAGACCATCAGCACTGGAAAAGTCTTACTGCTTCCAGGTATCTGTGTTTGCCTCCAGCAGAAACATGCCCCTGAAGGAAGTTCAGTGAACTTTTCCAGAGAAGGGCTGAATAACGGCGACAGAAAAAAAGAGCTGATATAAAGTAATAAGCATTAAAGCAATTTGAGAGCCTGGATAGAAATCTTCTACCTTAATTTCATGTGACAATGTAATTTATAAGGATTTCCAGGTAGTATCATGCTCTTAAGTTAAGAGTTTAAGAATAGGAGGAGAGCTTCATAGTTAACATGCTTAGCTGAAGAGGTGCCAGTTGATTGGTTTGATCTGTCACTGCCTAATTAGCTTTATATTTAAAATAGAAAGTGAAATTGAAGCCTGCCTTTGAGGCAAAAATCCCAGTTCTACAAAGAAAACAGATCAGAAATTGGGCAGGTATGATGGAAACAGGGATCATGCTTAGCAGAGGGACTACTAACATGCTAGGCACTACAGACAATAAAGCTGAGGAAGCTTCACAGATAATGAGAAAATTACTATTGGTATGACTGCTCCTAACTGCAAAGCTTTGGGAGGAAGGCTGGCTGAAAGCACTGCAGAGATGCATCCCCATAAATGGATTACTCTGCTGTCAATCATAGTGGGTTTGTGCTTTACCTATGAAGCAGAAATGCACTGCTGTAACCAGATTCAGGACTCTTGATGAGTGTAGAACAGCCTTAATATATTCTGTCAGTTTCTGTGTTGAGAAGCATGTGAATCTTATAGAAAATTAGGCTATGTCAAGTAATTATGAGCATTATTATTATGGTTTCAACAAAACAGAGATGGCTTACTCAAGATGCATTTTAAACAGAGCATAAATCTTTCTTTCAATACTGGGTTGCAAATACTTGATAATCCAGTATGTAATCCAGTCAATCATTAATTTAAGAGTATTTTCAAGTCTGAGCATTCAGGAAATCTTAGTGACAGAGATTGTGAGTGGAATCCTGACACTCCTATTTCTCATCTCTAGGCCCTGCAGATGATGATAAATCTTTCTCAGAACTCCCTGTTCTGCAGCCTTTACCCACTAAGCTCTGGCCCCTGCATGAACCCTGCATTGGTGAAGAGGTCTGTTCTCTCCTTGAGTTTATTGGAGGATCAAGATTTAATTTCAGGAAATGTGTGTTTTTCATTTACTTTATAATATGGAAAGGGGCTAGGTACGTTCTGTGTGCCTTTGAAAATCCTATTCAAATGATCTCCTGCTTGGGCAGCCCTGAAAGCTCAGCATGTACAAACACGAATTCAGAACTTTTGAGAGGTTGAAAGCTGCTGCCCTGCTCTGTTAATCCTTTAATCGCTGAGCAGTGAACATCTGAGCACTGTTTCCCAACCACTGATTTGAACTACAGAGCAAAACTCTTAGATCCCCCTGAGACTTGTATCCGTGGAACTGAAACCATCACTATCCTGGAGCAAATATATTCTGAATTATTAGTTTCACTTCTTTTTGTACATGACATGAGATATGTTACAGTTTTACGGTCTTCACTGAATGTTTTCAAGATGTTCCCAGTTTCTCAGCACTAAGGGTGCTAATATTAATCAATCCTTTTCAGAAGCTTCTCCTTTTTCCATCCCTTTCCAGCTCTTTTGGAAGTAATTCCTTGCCTGATTTTATTGCATTGAAGTGCTTGTGCTTTTTAAGTTCATCATGCAGTAGAAGTTGCTGTATGGTCAGTGTACTGCACTGTCTTTAGGTAACCTCATTAGCTCAGACTTTGGTTTTACTGTTTATATAAAATGGAGGGGGGCAGAATTGAAACAGGTTTACTTATCAAATTCTTTTTGATCAGATTACTTTGGCTTTAAATGCAGGTAGCAAGAATTGTCCATCCTACAAATTATATGACTGTGGTCAGGGAAGAAATCCATTCTCAGTTAGTGCTACATTCTTGTTTTCCTCTCATTTGTAGAACCACTGAAAAATAAAAAAGCCACCAACAGCTTGCAGGTCCTTTTGTACCTCTGCAGGAGACTTCTGCTTCCTGCATCTGAGAACAGGCTGTAGGATTGGGAACCGCATGTTATGGCGCTCCTGTTTCTCATCTTCATGTTTTTTCCCTTCATTTTTGCTGCGGTCTGGAAAAAGAAAACTAAGTGAGAGGTCTGGTATCTTCTGCTCAGACATTAAGCTCTTCTTCCTAAAGCAAAATTTTGCTTTTTTGTGGAATAGAGGAAGGAAAGAGCAGTGGCTCTGTATTTCATGAATGTTCATGATGCAAGAAAACTCTCTGTCGTTCCAGTCCATGCTATGTGGAATTCTACATTTCCCCAAAATCCATATTCTTTTTCCAGCCTTGTCACTTACATGTTCCCAAATCAGAATCAGCTTCACATGGCACTGCCACTAGCATCTCTGGGTGTTCTGATAAAGGGACAACAGCTTTCTGCTAGAACATAGATAATGGAAGGGTTGCCTCTACTCTACATCCACAAGGATGTGCTGAAATTCATTCCTCTAGAAAACTGCTCAATAATAAATTAGGAATTTAATTTTGTGTTTAGAAAGTCCATTACCCCTTAAAGTAGCCGTAAAATGCTGACTGTTGCAAGTGGTACACTTTTGCAGCAAGGATTTCACTTCTGAACTGCTGCCTTGGTCATGGGTGATTTCAGTTCCAGTGAAAAGTGTGCAAAGCCTTTTTTGGAGAAGGGTTACCATGGTATAGAGTTAAAAAGAAGTTCTCAGAGTACTCTGAAAAAAATTAAAATATCCGCACCTGCTTACAATGTGCTCTCTGTGAGCATCTTGGACAATAACGTGTTCTGCCCTTTATTTTCTCAGGGAGTGCTTGTGAGGGATAAGATACTCTAAGGGAAAGTACTTTTATTTAATGACCCTTATGACTGCTTATTTAGGAAGGCTTTATGGCACCTATGACTTGACAAGTCTGGCCATATTTGAGGAGTGTTATTCGATAGGATGTTATTCAGTAGTAGTAAGGAGCAATAGCTCTGTTCAGCTTTTAGCACAGAGCCTTAGAGTCAAAGGTCTTCCTCCTAAGGACAAGTAGTGTGGGCTCCACATGGTTTTCACAGTGAGATGGTTTTTTTCTGCTTGAGCATCTCAAAGTTTTAAGTTGTAAGTGACTAGAAAGAAATTCTTAAAATGTTTAAGACTACTTACCTTCATATCGTACCATCTCAGTGGTGACATATGTGGGCTCTTCATTCAGATCTTAGGTGTTCTGTCCATCTCCTGGAAATTTGTTGTGGATATGCAATAATATGCTTCACTCTTGGCACACAAATTGTATGTTCAGTGCCTCTTGTTCAGCAGTGTGAGCTTTACAACATAGGAATTTCATCTGCATTGATTTATTTTTCCTCTATGACATCTCTGCATCTCTGAAACAAAGGGGTTAAATATCTATACTTTGTTTTGAACTACCTCGGTGAATGTTTCTTAAGGAAAACTGAGCAAAACAAAGACATTCTAAACAGTAATGTACTGTTCTATATAGCTGCAAATTATATTCTGTCTCCTGGCTAGGTGGTAGGCAATACATGTGAGCACTGTGAGCACCCTAATACTAGGAACAACAGCGACAGCACTGCCCCGCATGCTGCACTGGTGCTGTGAGCCCATCCATCTTTTGTTCAGTTTAGCAGCTGATAATCATCCTGCCAGTTTGAACACTCATTAAAGGTATTCACCACTTAAAGCCATCAAATTCTGCAAGTTATGCTGGTGCTGCCTTTTGCAGAATAGTTGGCCTTCTGAATGCCAGAGGCTGGGCACAAGGAAAAGTGCCATTTAGGTTGGCAAGTAATGTATGTTGCTCCCTATGGGATCTCAGAAGGGAATGCACAAGATGCTAATGAGAATTTATCCTGTCAGACACAGACTGAATTTAATAGAGATTATGGACCGTGAGGCCAGAAGAGCGCAGAACTGTGTGGAACTGCTGTATGAGAAACAGATGTGGTTGTGGTTTTATACCCTGCATGCAATTTGGACACCCTGCAGATTTGTGCACAGCTTGACCCAAAATTGAAAGGAAGCAATTGTATGGGCAGGCTCTCCCACACCGGGGAAATGTGGTTATGTGGTCAAACATGCCTTTCCTGAAGCAGCAGCGGTGTTAAAACACAGAGCTCAACACACAGCCAGCAGATGCCCTCACCCCTGCTGCCCAGAAAAGTTAATTTACCTTTTTTGACAGAAGACTGGGAGAACAGATTTGCCCAGCCCTTGTCCACCTCTTTCAGGAAGAGTCAGCAGCTGGCCCTGGAGATGTACTCCTGCAGAGATCAGCCCAAGTCCCAGCTGCTTGTCTTCCCATGGCCCAAAACCATAATAAAACTGCACAAGTTTGAGAGGGGATCAGTGCAGCATTAATTAAGGCCACCAGTCCATGGCAGCAGGCTGTCTGTTAGCGGTTTCATGGAACTTCTTTGGCCCTAAAATGTATCTGCTCTTCCTGTTTTCCTTCCTGCTGTAAGACTTATGGCACTGTTGTTTCTGCTCATGGTGTTTGCTTGAGAGGATGTACAAACAAACAGGAGCCCTGTTACATCTTCTCACTAATTATGTTTTTAAAAAAAACAACAACAAAACAAAAACAAAACAAAACAAACAAACAAAAAACAAAACAAAACTAAAGAACAAAAACCAAAAACAAACAAACCCCATACTCCTACCTCAACAGATTTCTAAAAAAGTAAAGAATTTCTGGTTTTCCTTCTTTTTTGCAGGACTTGTGATAAACATAAAAAAATCCTCTTTCCATCAGTCTCTCCAGAAGGCAGTTATTTCTTGAGTCAGAGGAGTGTCTTGGGAATAGGGTGTAGAAGCAGGTTTAAAATTATTGTCAAAAGGAGTTGCTGCTATGTTAATATCCAGCTTTCTTTGTGTTGGGCTTAGTAAATAAAATTCATGGTAAGTTGAAGTAAGAATTATGTTGAATTGAAGAGTTATAGTCACAGAAATGTCATTTACTTCTCTGAAGACAGTATGACCCCAAAGGTTTCTACTGTAGTGTGCACAAAATCATGTTTTGAGTGAAAAGCTAATATATGGACTTGGGTACTTGTTGACTGTTTTGCTCAGCACTATCATTGCTGCACTGGCTAGCTTGTAGATTTTGGAGGAGGGTTGGGGGTTTTTTTGTTTAATACACTATAAATAGCATCAAATGAGATTAAATAGTGAGCTCTCTTTCACTCTGCTTGCCACCTGGAAAGTGAGATCTATTAATACCATCACAAGATACCATCTCTCTCCTGAACAGCAGTCAGAAGGAACAGCTGTGTGTTATTTCTGCCTCGGGTTGGAGCTCATTTCAATAAGCTGAGATTGGCTGCATTTTCCAAGACTCTGCTATCAGGCTCATTTGTAACAGCCATTCTTCAGAGCTCTTGCATCTGTCAAACCTCATACAAATCCTCCCCCAGAGGAAGCAGATGTTAGAAAGTCATAATTTAGATGTTTGTTTTGCCTCTTAGAAGAATTCTGGACAGCAATCACTGTGGTCTGTTAAACATCATTAGCAAATGCAAATTGTTGATGAACCTGTATTAGTTAGCAAGTGATTTTTGTAGCAACTTTTCACCTCAAGAATTAGAGCAAGGAGAATAAAAAGGTAACCTGCCATTACAAACATCTAGAACTGACTAAGCTTCATGCACTGAGTTGAAGGATGCTCCCATAGTAATAATGCTAAAAATATGTTGCTGGAGTCATTAGTAATGTAGACTAAATGGAGAATCCAGACAGTTCTGTCACCAGTGTTAGATGTGTGAGCACTTTTCAGAGAAGACCTTCCTTTCCCTTCATTTTTCAGGTAGGTTTTTCAGCCATCTGGTGCCTCTTTTAGTGGTTGTCCTTTCCTGGGGGAGTTGAAGAAGATAAGCACATCTGGCAGTCTGAGGGATTTGTTATTCAAGTGGTCTGCAAAGATCCAGAAGGAGATATGGGCATTTTATGTTTGGGCTTGGATTGGGGAGCGTGGGCTCTGGCTGTGTGTGTGTGTTTTCAGAGTTTGTTCTCTGTGTGTGCACTGTGTCGTATTGGTTTGCTTCTAAAGGTCATGTTAAAAAAAATAGTAGGGATCTGGGAGTGTCTGTTAATCTTGACCTGGCTGCTGCCCTTGGGGATTAAGCAGATGAACAAAGAGGTATTTATTTCAGCCAGCTGGAGTTCAGCACTGCAGCAAGCAGGATGGATTCTCTGCTGAGGCAGGTTAAGAGCAATGAGGCTTTTTTCATGCAATTGTCAGGTTTCCTCAAAAATCAAACTCTTAACAAGAAACATGAAATGCAGGAGAGGTTTTACCTAATTTGTCCTCTGGCAAACGTAGCACCTTGTTACGTACTTTTGTAAATATCTAGAAGATGTTAAAAAACCAAAATGTGTTGAAGTAGCACATTCTGCTCTGTCTGCAGTGAAATACGTGCATCATGGATTCATTAAAAAGCAGATGCTGCACACACAACCCAATTATTACACTACCTCTGCACTTCAGGCCTTGGAGTGCTGAGGTAGGGTCACAGGGCAGATTTTAATGAATTAACAAAAAAAAGGCCTTTTACTCATGTCTCCTAAAATACCATACTGTTGTTGAATCTGATCTTCTCTAGTTTTGCTTTTAAAATTCTAGAAGATAGAAAGTCTTTTTCCAAGAACACAACCTGTATTTTTTCTTAAAATAATGATAAAATGTTCTGTCTGTTCACATGCTGAATTATCATCGACATTTTTCAAAAATAATTATGACCTGTGTCATACTTTATTCTTAATTAACAAAAAAAGAGTTGTTGCTATTAACTGCCAACACATTTTGATGTGGGGAAAATTGATTATCCATGCTACAGAAGATGAACAGGTCAGATTGTCAGCTGAGATAAGCTGTCAGAACTGCAGCTGTTTCTCTTGTCCCTATTTTAGTCTTAATACTAAAATACTTTAAAAAGAATCTTTTATCAAGAAATGTTTCTCTGATGGATGAGAAATGAAGTGAATTGGATAGAATCTACTCTGTTTTGCTCTATTGCATAAATCTGAGCAAGCTACTTTAACCTCTCTCTGCCTGGACTTCCCCCCAGCACCTAATCCTCTCACCTAATTAGGCAGAGCTCTTTTGGGCAGAGTTTATGGTGCATCTTTCGTGGTGCTCCATCACTCCAGTTATCCAGTCATCACCAGTCCCTCAGGTTGTGATTGATCATGGTGATTCTAGAATTAGGGAGTTGTCTCCCCAGGGAGATGAATGAAGCTGAAGGAGGGATAACTAGGAAGAGCAGGAGGTAAATAATCTGTCATCTGTATGAGGTCAGATACAGTTTGGGGGGATACAGGGCTTAGTGAGGCATTTAATCCCACCATAACTGGTTATCACAAACTGCAACCAGAATTGTTTCACAGATGTAGAGGCTGTTCTGGTCAGTCACAAACTTGGTCTCCCACACAAGTATCCATCACAGAGTATCCATCATTGTCCTACTGTAGCTGTCTGAAGCTTTTCCAGTTGCTGCCTCGCAGAACAACTGTGCTTAGGACTGTGCAAAATTCTAACCCCACCCAAACTGTTTGTCTGTGCTGATTCTGAAGATTAATTGTCCCATCTGCTAAATCTGTGCACTTAAAATTGACTTATTTTACTTTGTCCTCGCTTCAGTTCCAGTTACAGATGATGCTATGACTTTCCTGAGGGATTAAAAGACTCTTCTACTTCAGGTTATTTGCTTCCTATATTGGCACTCAGACATCATGATCAATTCACTTTACATGCTATCTGGTATTTTACAAGTTTATTATTCCTGAAATGTGCTTGATGAAGAGAACTGCCAATATAGGGTGTCTATTTGCAGAATGGATTGACAAAACTTTTAATAGTTCCTGGAGTCTGTCTACATTTGCTTGATGGCAGAATTTATTTTGTTATCTTTCATATTGCACTCTGCAGCATCCCAGAGTTTTAGATCATGTGGGATTGAATTCTAGGAGATCACCTAATTTTTAAATTTATCTTTTAAGCAAAGAAAATTAAATCATAGTATTTTCTTTTAAAGTGGTTATCTTGGTGCCTTTTTTTTTTCCCCCCCACTGGGAGGAGAATATTCTGCATTATTAAAGACAGCTGGGTCCCAGAAACTCCTTGTATCACACAGCAGGGCTGGATACACCTTTGTTCTACAGACTCACAGCTGGGAGGTATAACATCTTTCATGGCTGGTGAAGGTGGGAGGTAGGCAGGAGAAAGTGATCAAAAGTGTGAATGAATTAATGATTCCCAAAGGAATTAAGTCAAGAAAGGCTTAAAGTTGTAGAGGTGCAAAGGTGCAGAAAGGATAAATGTGATTAAATCAAGCTCTGACCCACCTCTGAGATAAGTCAGATCTTTTCTGAGGCAGAGGTTTTGCACAGCCTCAAAGAGTCCACTCAGGTAATGCAGAAGCCACAAGCAAGTAACTTGAAGAAGGCATTTTCTCTTAAATAAGGGTTGAAAGGACAAATTTGAGTAAGTGTTGGCTTCTGGTGTAGCTGCCAGGTAGGTGTTTGTAAGCGGTAAACACTGAGCAGGATAAAGGCAGCATTCCTAAAGAATAAGGCTACATAAACAAAGAAAAGGATGTGACTGTAATGCTGTGGTGAGTCTTCACAAAATCTTATTTTGTCAGCTGCTTGCAACATTTTGTAATGCATTGGCCTGCTCTGGTTTTTGTGCTGATAAGCACCACTGCAGCCCCACATAGGCTTGGTGTGAGTGATGCTGGGAAACCACCCCTGAACCCCCTTAACTACTTGTGGTTTCTTTCTGAGGGGCTTGGTGTATTTTTCTGGAGCATCTGCCATTGGCCCACTTGGCCTATGGAATGATGAGAAGCCCCTTGGCACCTCAGCATGCCAGTTCTGCCTTGTTCTCTGAGCTCACAAGACACATCCAATTTTGTTTTGAACTCACTGTTTGAGAGGAGACAGCATATCACCTTGGAAGTTTCTGCTTGGCTTCCAGTGTGGATACACAATCCTTACTGACCCTGTGCATAAGGGGACTCTGGCATCTGTGTTAACACCCTGTTGGTGATGTCTGTGTGTTTCTACATCTGCACAACAGCTTGTTTGGCTTTACAGACTCCGCTGATCTTCTTTATCCAAAACAGGATTCAATCTGCTCTGGAAAACTCATTTCTAATGCCTTGGTAGCTATCCAGTACCGAGCTCTGAGATGGATATAAAGTTCCAAGTGCTTATATTAGCCGTTTAAGGATGGAGATATATGTCTTAAGGACACATGGGTCTGCAGTGTGGCTGACACATGCTAGGAGCAGCAGATCATGGCTAAGAATTTTGTATTGGCTAAGAAATTTGCCTTAGTGCAAATATGTGTTAATAGATTTCATCAGTCATGCTTGTGTATGCATCACCCAAAAGACAGAATCAGAAGCCTTGAGAAAACTTGACTGTGCAAAATGGGAGTAGTTTAGCTAGAAACAAAAGGAATTAGTCTGTCCCTAACATTAAGATTGTTTTGATTATTTAAGCATGTTGTATTTAGGGAGCAATTTTCACTTCATTTAACATGCCAGTCAAAGAGGATATTGTGGGTGATAAGTGCTGATACTGTCAAGCTTAACTGTCTGACTGAATTGGGGTCCAGGTGTCTATTTCATGACTTAGTTCTCAGTTAGCAAAGTGCATGTTCCTCCATGTAGGTTATTGGTTTAAGCAATAAATACCTTAAGCAATAGGTACATTTGCAGGAAAAAAAAAGTTTTATTTAGTCATAAGCTGTATGCATCACAAGCTCTCTGAAAGTCTGGTTCCCTCAACATGTCTTTAAGCAAAAGAATACGTTTTTTTTCCTTGTGCAAGATGCCTGTGTCTGGCTGCACCAGTGGGAAATCTGTAGAGTGTTGTAAGGCTCAGCAAGACACTATCCAGTCACCTCCCAGGGGAGGAGCACTCTGCAGCAGTATTGCAGCAAGGAAAGTGCAATTGAACCAACTGCGTTATTAGCGCAGTTTTGCTGTGGAACAGCAGCAATTTTTAGCTGGGAGTCAGAACCATTGCATTATGTGGTATTTGTTTATTTGTTCTTCCCAATAACCTGCTCTAAAAACCTCAATGTCATTAGATTGTGATTACAGTAAAAAACAATGGCAAGTGGGATCTGGTTAATGAATGTGTTCCTTCTGTGCCTCTAAGCACTGTTGGTTGCTGCAATGCTGCTGACACACGGTGAAGTACTGAAAGCCATTCCTGCACTGGAAACTTCATGTAGCATTTCTTATTTGCTCTGATTATTGCTGTTCAGATGTACTTAAGTGTAGCAGCTAGCAGCTCTAATCAATATCAAGGCCCTATTGTGCTATTGATTGTGCAATGCATTGTAAGGGACAGATCCTCAACCAGCGAGCTTGCAGGGTGGCAGAAGTAGAGCAGTGGCTTGACCAACATGATGCCACTAGCAAAGCCAGGACTGGTGTACATGTGTCTTGGAAAGCAAATAGCTTCTGGCTTTTCATTCTGTCTTCTGCTTTCAAAGAATGTGGTCTGTTGCAGATGACCCAGTGAAATGAACAGGCCAAGGGAGGGAAGTGAGTGAACTTGTGGGTTTTCATCCAGGAATGAATCTAGAGCGAGCTGGAGGCTGAAAACTGCTTTTGTGGGAAAACTCAGCCAAATCATTGTAAATGCAAGCAAATAAATGAAAAGCATGGTTTTCTGGTATGTTGTAAGTCTGTGAAAGTACTCAGTATGCCAAGTTAATAAAACTTGTTAGGACTTTGCTCAGCTCTCAATAAAAAAAATCACGAGTTCAATTTGATACTTGACATTTTTCAAATAATACAGCTACTACCTCAAAGTAGACATCTAATAAGTATGAACCTGGTTTTTAAATGCATTCTGATATTTAGGTCTTCACTCGGTAAATTAAATAAATAACTCACTATGTCATTGAATTTAGATGGAAATACTGTTTTTCCTGAAGAGACTTCAGTGCCTTGGGACAGTTGGTGAGGCTATCAGGAGTATGGTTTATTTTTTCCTCTGTTCTTCCTGGTGCAAGGTGTGACCTTGAAAGTAACAGATGGTTTCAGATCGCTGGACAGTGAGTGTATTAATGCATGGCTCCATGCCAACATTTTTGGTACTTTGATAAAGGAATGGCCTACATGTCACAAGGCTTATTGAATTCAGACAGGATTCAGCTCTCTCAAAGGGTGAGGAGGGTCTTCAGTCAAAGGCTAGCGGGGATTACTGATACCCCAGCAGGGGAGGGGGGTATCAGGTTTAGCCGTGATAAGGTGTGGGACAACATGCTGTGCCAGTCAGCTCAACTCTGGTGCTTGCTCTGAGTTACATAACTGTTGGACTGCAAATTGAGTCTTGAACTGATGCTTAAGCAAAGCAGCAGCTTATCAGTGTAATATTCAGGTTTTTCTTGTTATAAGGAAGAAACAGCGAGGAAGGGAAGCTTTTTCTTTGGATTGTTGGCTTAATTTGAAATGAGCACTTGAGTTTTCTAATTTTATAGAATATAGTCAGAGGTACATTGCTCATGATCTTGTTCCTTTCATCTCATGGATGGCTAGAGGGGTCAGATAAGGAAATGCCAAATGTCCCATTACCTTAATGGAGGGGCATAGTGAACACCTCTGTGTCTGGTGCCTGTCCAGGGAATTCCCTACACCTGAACCTCTTCAATGCTTGTGTGCTGCCAGGCAGTGAATTAGAGCTTTCTGATGAGGCTCTCAGTAAATATAATTAGTTCCGGTCTCCCCAAAGGGAAAGATTTTCTCATTTTTTGGACAAGAAAGGCAGCGGGACTGTCTGTGAGGCTGAATAATAAATTATTAATTATTATTAACTGCATTATTATTACATGCTTACCTGAGACCCATCCTCACTACCTTGTACTGATATCAGCAGGTTTTTTTTTTAAACAAGTAGACCTGCTTAGGTCCATGTGACTTCTCCTGAGAGTAAGACTTTGCAAAATCTGATGTCAGCACTTTAATAAATTAAGTTCCAAAAACAAAAATATGTTTCCTGTTTGCAGGTACCGAACCTATGTACCAGATCCACGTCAGTGGGGAAATATGCCTGTCATTGAGCAAATGTTCTAGTCAGCAAAGCACAAGGATTAATGATGGAAAATACTAGATGAATGTGTATTATAAAAGCTGCCAAAGCTCAGGCTCCCATATCAGTTACATTTTACCTTACACATCCCCTTGGTGTAGCAGTAAATTATTAATGCTGAAAACTGTTATTTCATTCATGAATAATTGAGTATGGCTCTGGATGGGTGATGGGGAGATAGTATACAGTGTAGGAACAAAGGCAGGGACTCCTGCTGATCCAAGATGCTCTGCGTGCTAAGCAAGAAAAACCCTGGATCAACTGTTGTACACCTAGTAGGAAAGAATAGGAGGGATGGATCCTTCAAAGTGGGTCTGGCCTGTGCTGCTGAGTGATACCCAACATTATCTGCAGAGAAAATTTCAAGGAGTAGCATTAAAGTGTGGAACTTCCCAGGGAGAGTGTGTTTGTCTTGGTTCAGTATTGCATGGCATTTTCTCTGCAAAGGGTCGAAAGGGGAAACTGTATTTGCCCCAACAAAAACTGGGGCCAAAAGAAAAAGCTGCCTGAGCTCTGTGGCAGAGCCTGCCTCATATTATCAGGAGTGGAATTTGGAGTACCCTGGAGCTTTACTTGAGTGCTGTAAACTGCTGTCTGGAGAACACTTAACTGTCCAGGGATCTCAAACATGTAGATGCCTCCAGATTGCTCCTCGAAATTCAGCCTGGTTCTCATTTTTGTTGTTTGCAGTCCTTTTCTTTTCTGGAGTGGCTCAGGGAGCAGAACTACCCTCCCGTCAGGCAGTCATAGACATTCATGAGGTGCTCTCTCAGTCATCTCTTCTTGAGGCTGAACAGCCCATCCCTCTCAGCCTTTCCTTGTAAGAGATGTTTCAGTCTCGTCATCTTCTTTGTCACTCTGATGGGACCCACCCCAGGAGCTCCATGTTTCTCTTGTCCTGTGGAACCCACATGTGGACACAGCAACTCCAGGTGAGGTTTCACCAGGGCTGAGCAGAGGGGCAGAATCCCCTCCCTGACCAGTTGGCATTGCTCTTCCTAATGCGCCCCAGGACACCATTGGCCTTCTTGTCCACCAGAGCACTGCTGGCTCATGGACAGCTTGGTGTCCACCAGGACCCCCAGGTTCTTCTCCATGAAGCTGCTTCCCCACAGCTCAGCCCCCAGCCTGTGCTTGTACCTGGGGTTGTTCCTCCCCTGGTGCAGTACCCTGCATTTGCCTTTGCTGAATTTCACATGATTTCTGCCGAAGGGCTGCACAGCTCTCTGGGGTATCAGCCGCTCCTCCCACCTTTGTGCCATCAGCAAACTTGCTGAGGAGGTCTCTGTCGCTTGATCCAAGTCATGGATGAACAAGTTAAATAATCCTGGGCTCATTATTGACCCCAGGAGACACCACTAGTGATGGGCCACCAACTGGACCCTGAGCCACTGATCACAACCCTCTGGGATCTGCCGGTCAGGCAGTTTTCAACCCATGTCACTGGCCCCCCACCCATTCCACACTTGCTGAGTTTGCCTATGAGGATGTTGTTGGAGAAAACCTCACCTGTGCATTGAAAGCCTCACTGATGTTGAGATAGACAACATCCACTGCTCTCCCCTCATCCATCCAGGCAGTTGTTTCATCATAGAAGGACATCAGGTTGGTCAAGCATGATTTACCTTTTATAAACTCGTTCTGACTGCTCCTGATCACCTTCTTGACATCCATGTGGATAGAGATGGCCTCCAGAATGAGGTGCTCCACCATCTTTCCAGGGAGGAAGAGTTTAAGCCCACCACAATTCCAGCTAGAACATCTGTGTTATAAATATAGCATTTCCTATATAGCATGAAAAAGTGTTTGATCTCTGAGGCTGCAAAACTGCTTAAAACGCACTTGTTTGGAGCACATGCATGCCTTGGCACACTAAGTGAGCTGCAGAGCTGTCACCAGGTCAAACTTCCAGTCCAGTCCCCAGGCTGGGGTGTTGTTTTCAGTTTTCAGGCTTCACTATCTTTTTAGCTGTATCACAAAACATGGGGTAAATTACCAAGTTTCTGGGGTGATTTCTCTTTGTCAAAGTTTCACAGCCTAGTTATTCGTTGCTAGCAGGGATGGAAATGTCAAAGTGTTGGGGATGAAGGAAGGTTTCTCACTGTGGTATGCCAATTAATTGGTTCAGGGCTGATCTGAGACCAGGGGTGTTTCAAGTATGGAAAGAAAATGAGGAAAGGTTGGATTTTCTACCTTTTTCTTTTCTTTTTTTTTTTTTTTTCTTTCTGACAGCTGTGCAGAATCTGCATTCAAAGAACCAGGAGCCTGATTTTCAAGTGCAGTTTCTGTTAGTGTGATTTCAGGGGAAATAGGGGGCCCACTTCACCTTATCCTTGCATAAAATGAGACCCTATCCTGCATGTGTACAAATAGAGAGGGGAGTGCTGGGAAAAACTGCTTCCTGGAGCAAGGGATAATGAGCCAAAATGCAGTTATTCAGTATCAGCCTTCATCCTGCTATTCTCTGAATTCTTCTACCCCCTTACTGTTCTGTCGGTGTACTTCTTTACTTGTGCTTAACAATATTGAGTAGGTATTTTGAGTAACATCTAAATCCATTTTCTATTTTCTTCAACATGGAAAGAACTTCTCCCCTAATTTTGCTGTCAAGGCAGCAATCCCTTGACTCTAGCACTGGAGAATATTACGTTGATGCTCTTAGCTTTGTTTGGCAGCATTTACACCTGGCTTGAGCTAGGCCATGCTGACAGTTTTTTCCTGACTTTAAGGATATTACTTATCCTAATGAAGGGGATGCGTTTTGCTTAACTGGCACTGTTCATGGTACACGATTCCATTGCCTGTGAGCGACTCTAAGCCACAAAGATAGGCTCATAAACAAGATATGGATGAGAAGACTAGCTGATGCCTTTTTTTAATTTGCAGAGATATGGTGAAGCTAAGTAAATTAAATGATTCATTTATGCTAATTTCACATGCACACCTAATAATGCATGCAACTTTTGTACTTGATTGTAATATCTCTAATTTATGGAGATTATAATGTAAAATCAGCAATACTGTGAATTGAGTAATTGGTGGAATCTCCATGGGTCTCAAAGCGAAAGGAATCTGCCTCATACTAAGGCTATCTTTAGAAATGAAAGAGGGGGGGAAAGGAAGGGTGGGCACATTCATGGCATAGTAAAAAATCTATGAGTCAGGCAAACAATCTATAAACTGTTCACTTGGAAGAGAGCAGGGTAAAATAAACCACCTGATTTTATAGGAAAAAACCAATCTGAAAAAATTTTTGACATAGCTGGATGTAATTTCAGCCACACAAAGACTTGTCCTGCAGCATCAATAAAAAAATCTACTTTTTTTTTTTTTTTTGAGTTCTTGCCTGGCATTTGTGTGTTAGTGAGTAAGAGTCTGCTCTTGCTTGGTGAGAATCTATTTGTTTCCATGCAGTTGCTGCAATGTTATAAAAATGTATCTAATCAAAATAGCCTCCTTACCTGAACCTGATCTCCTCCTGCATGGCAATTAAAAGCCTCATTGAGCCAAAGAGGTGCAGCTGAAGGGGGCTGTGAGTGTGGTAGGCGTGAGGAATGACTTCTCTTGCTAACACGGCTTGTGGACAGCATAAACATCCAGATTTTATCTTTGGAGTTGCTTATCATATTGATAAAGGGTAGTTAAGTTCACTATCAGCATTTTTATGAAATATTTGATTGGAATGGTAATTTGCGCTTGTTAATTAGAAATCACATTGAAGCATCTTGTGACCTAGATATCAGGAAAATTTGCATGCAGGGGCTTCTGCATCCAGTAGTGTTGTAAACTGAATGATTTTGGATGCAGCAATAATAAAAATGTAGTTATTTCTGCTTGATGCCTTCCCCCTTCTCATGTTTTCCCCTCTTCAGTAATATAAGTATTACTGATACAGAACAAATCTGAAAATTACCAGCCTGACTCTGTGACAATTATGTTGCTGGACTGTTGCCAGCTTAGTTAGACCTGCTGTTAAAACTGCATAGGCTTGTGTTTATTAATGAAAATGGCACCACATTTTGAGGTCAGGAATCTCCTATCCCCAACTTTTCCCTTCTTTTGTTATTTATATGCTAGGTCAAACAATATTCAGAGTAGTTTTGTGAATCTTTGGCATTTAGTGAGAAGACACAAAAAATTCTGTTTCAGAAAAACGAAGGTTCTTGTAACAAGAGGCTTACAAATTGTTTTTTCTGTCTGTAAAATGTTCAGACACTTCAGCTTTCTCATAAAAACACTGGCTTGTGAAGAACTGATGTTAGTTAGCATTCAAAGGCTGCTCTGAGCTGCTTGCACACATCTCAGGGAGTTGCTTGACTTTACCTGAGCAGAGCCCTTGGAAAGGGTTCTCACCTGCATCATGCTCTGAGCTGTGTTAAAATAAGCCAATCTCCTCCTGGCAGTCAGGGTTTGCGCTGTGCAACCCTAGGAAGATTGGGAAAGATGATTTTATATGGTGTGGGATACCACATGCAGCTGCTTTAAACAGAGAGACTCTCTCTGGATGTGTGGACTTGCAGCTATAAAAATTCTTCTGGGATTTACAGGGAAACTTTTGAATGGAGGAAAAAGTTTTGATATGTTTTATTTGAATCCTTAGTCCAGTATCTGTGCTATCGTATCTTCCACCCTTCCACCTCTTCCCTATTAAAAAGCCTTTCTTTCATATCCTGAAATAGACCCAAGAGTGTTTGCAAAAGGAGAACCACCATCTGGTAGGTGGGATTCAGAGAAAGTCTCTCTTACTAATATTTCTGGAGTGGAAATAAAAGTGCCCAAGGGCTTGATCCAGCTGTTCTGTTACCTTCTGATGATGCCCTGAAGTCTTAAACTGAGCCATTCTTACCGTCTGCAGCACCTGGTTAGAAGTATTGAGCTGGCAAATCTGCCACCGATTCTTTTATTTTATTTCATTTCAGTAATCACTAAAGTAGTGCTGGAATACAATTGGGATGTTTGGAAAACAAGGCCCACTTAGGATGACTCTCACCCTGGGAATGTTTGTAACTCCTGATTTCCAGCAGTGTGTCTGTGACCTGTATCTCCCTGAGCCAGGACCGAGGCCACAGCAAGATGATGGTCAGATTTTAGCTAATGTAAAGCACTTGCTGATTAATGCCATAAGAGGCATCTACTGTCTCAAGGCAGGGCTTTCATAGCCTTGTGGCAGTCTCTGCAAGTCTCCTGAAGCCTGAGTGATGCAAGATTACTTCTTCCACAATTTAATTTACGTTTTGCTGGTAAGGCCTGAAGTAGACCTTGTGCTCTGACTGTGCAGGTCTCCAACTTTTTCTTTTGTCCTTTTATTAAGAACTAAATAAAGCTGAATGGAACTGCTGATTCATAAAAAGAACAGTTGCTTTTGGAAAATGTTAATATCTTGTGATAAAGCAGTCGTTGCCATTTTATGATACCTGACAGAAATTACCCAGTTTCTTTGCACACAATTAAATGGAATTATCAGCCCATTACGTTAGATACATTTCACAGTAGGAAAATAAAACCTAATGTTTACTTATCGATGTTTAAATAAATTGTAATTATCATTCCATGACAGTCTTGTACCACTGTAATTAAGCTTTAAAATAAAGGGTAATTGGAATTAAGAGGGCTTATCTACATTTTGTTTAGAAGTTATTGTTGAAGTCAGCTGTGGTAACATGCAATGACTTTCAGAAAACATCTCTCACCTTATTCTGCCATGGACTCCATGCAATGGTGCTGGCACTCTAGAGAAGGAATTTGTGCACACCTCACTAAGAGAGCCACAAGGAGCTAGCTGCATGTTTAGGGAAACCTTCCTTACATTGAGCACTGATGGTTTGTTTTCTTCCTTTTCTTGGGATTGAGTGTCTTTTGAGACTGAATGCCTTTTGAAACTGAGCTGAGCTTCTTTGTTTTTCTCCTGCTCTTTGATTTCTGTTTCTTGCAAGAATAAGTTTTTCAGTTTTCAAGGTTTTTTTCCACCCAGCGTGGCAAATTGAATTATATGGATTGCTGGCTGTTTGATTCAGTAGGCTTTGCATACAAACCTTTGATTTGCCAAGGAAACTCAGGGCTGGGTGAACAAAAAGGGCCCAAATCTACTATTTGGGGACTTCTAAATTCCTACATTTGATGCAGGCAACAGGACTGGGACCTTCAGGGGAATGAGTGTATATGTTCAATAGATATGGGGTGGATGTGGGGAATGCCTCAGGGAGAAAAATCAGCTCTCCCCTCAGCAGCAGGAATATAGTAACAGTAATGCATTAGCTGAGACAGCTCTTGGCACTACTCCCTGAAAAAAAAAGGTATATCTGACTCTCAAACACTCCTTTAAAGACTTCAGCAAAAGGATTCTAAAGGGGACGTGAGCTCTTCTGAAAATGGATAGTTCAGAAAACAAACAACAAACAGCCTTCTGCCAGAAGTGTCAGTAAGTGGGGCATTCAGGTTCCCACCAGCAAAGGGATCTTCAAGCATGAGAAAAGTTGTAGCCTCTGGCTGCTTAGGTAAAAGTGCTTCCTTTGAGGCTGTGCCAGATACCAGGGAAGACTGTATCAAACCTTTTGTGCAGGTTGTTGTGGTTTGTTTTTTTTAATGTATTCAACTTTTTTGAAGGCTTAGAGAGGCATACTGTTTAGTTTTCTTTAAATTTCATTTGGATATTGGCAATATTTTGCATAAGTAAAAGAAGGCAGCTATTCATGTACATCAGTCATTTGTTTGAGGCTGTTTGTTCCAGTGGATTTGGGGTTGGTCTTGTTTCCTTGCTTGAATTGTTCTATACCAAGAATCTGAATTGCCTAGTTGAACGTGATATTTATTGGAGTTTCTCCCCAAACCCTTCAATTCACCAAGGGAGTGGAGAGATCCCCAGCCTCACAGGCAAAATGCATTTCCCAGGGATAAACTCCTTTGGTTTTGGCTTTTTATTGCACACGAACACTGATGACGTTGGAGCAGTGTTGCATGTAGTCTTTATTCCTTGTTCTCTTCCCATTGCGAGTAGGATGAATTTTCCTTTTCCTCATCTCTGTCTGTTCCTCCTTGAGTCACTGGGATTCCTGACACAGTGTCAGGGCACCATGGGAAAAGGCCAAGAGGCACACCTTGAATATCTCCCATATTGAGTGGTTTGTGCCTCAGAGGCCACCTTAGCTGATGGATGCACTCTCTCACACCTTGAGATCCCAGGGTCTTCTCCCATTTTGTGAGAATAGCCAGGAAGATACTTCCTGTTCTGTAATTACCCACAGTAATATCTTAATTTGAGAGGGACAGCCTCTTCCAAAACATGAAGCAGGACTGTGAAAGCATGGCACACTGAATAGGGGTTAAAGTTGGATTTGATTGCCCAGATTGGTATCATGTTTTGTCTGGCTTCTCATTTTTAGGTACTAGTATTTCTCGCAAGCCCATATAATTTTAGGGAGACACTTTAAACTATACATTTAAGATGTATATTCTAATCTGGTAGTGGTCTTTGGAACTCTCCTTATGAAGTAGAGTGTATAAGCATTCAAAGTGCTCTGAACTAAAACTCAAAAAGGAGCTTGTTTTTAAAAATATTTTGAAGATTGTGGCTTCCTAATATTGAGGAGGAGCTTTTTGAAAAAGTCAAAGCTGATTATTTTTGCTTGGAATATTTAAGTGGATTCGGATTAAAGCTCATCTTCAGTTTAAATATAATTTAAGAAAGCAGAGTGAAGACATAAAGACATTCAGGACTAGCAACTACATCAGTTTGAAAACTAATTAGGGAACAAATCAAGCTAGAAGATCATATTAGTTATGCAGTACTGCTATGTAATTTTTTTCTTAAGGAAAGTAAACCCATGAAACTTTTAGTCAGCTGGGATAAATCAGATTTGTCTCTGTTGCTATGGATTTATATTAGCTGTGGATTTACTTTAACTTCTGGGCAGTGCAATTCAAAATTATTCCTTTCTGATTACCTTGAGATTTTTTTTTTTAATTTCACATGTTTTAGAGGAAGTCAAATTTGCACCTTGCCATTGCAGTCAAAGCACATGAGATGGCTTGGAAGACAATTTTCACATTTTTAAAATCTATATTCTGAGTCTGGAATGATAGGAATTAACTACCTTCAACATACTCTTGAGTGTAATGTGGCATGATTTTAGCAGTTAGTCTTTGATAGTTATAATAGTCAGGATTTTTTTGTAGTATCAGGCAAATCTAGAGATTGATTCATCATTTTCAGCGTGTGTAAATTAGAGGACCTGACCTGATTTTTATCCCAGTTAATACCAGACAGGAACCTACCCCTGAAGCGATGACCAGAATTCAAAATATTTGGAAGTGATTTTTAATGATTTTTCTTAAACTATTTGTTAGTGTATTCATAGAATTCTGATCCTGCTTCTATTTTTCTTTTCTTTTTTTTTCTCCTTAATATAAAGGGTAAAACAATACCTAGATTAATCAAATAAAAAAAGAAGGCGTCATCTTACAACGAAGTCACATTGAATTTCAGTGTTTAAGCTAAAAATGCCTCTGCAGCCAGCCAGCTCTAGAAGCTTTAGTTTGATGTGCTAAGCTAACATAAATGAGTGTGGTTGCAGATCTGCCGAAGTTTAAAAGTAAAGTTTCCATTGTTAGTGGGCTTTGATCAGTAGTTGGAGAGGGGGGATGTCAGACACATTGATCTCCATGTTAGCTCTATTCACAGTTAAATTAGTGGGTTGCACACAGTTTCCTGGGTCGGATCTGCAGTTTTGTGAGTTCTAAGTTAGTGCCTTGCGCTGTGTACTTTCAAAGACAAACATCAGAGAGAAACACGGATCATCCGGACAGCTTGCTGAAGAGGAAAAATGATTCTTCGTGGAGCTGGTTGTCTGAGGGTGGCAGGTTTGTTAGTTACCAGCAGCTGTGTCTCTTCAGTGAGGAAGTTCTTGTGAGAGTGGAGTAGCTGTTGCTCTGCCTTCCCTCATGACCACTGCCTACCTTTTCATTATTGGAAGCTGAGCAACTTGTGGAGTAAGGTCCTTCTTCCTGTGAGTGAGGGCACAGCAGGCTGCCTCTCGACTGCTAACCCTCGGGATGTGCTTTGATTTCCTGCAGGGCAACAGACACACAGTCTGATAGACACCCACAGTCGCGGCTGCACTTGAGCAGCCTGGGGTTTGTGGTGGAGCATGCTGTAATACACATGATAGAGAAAAGAGTGTTGGAACAGTAAAAGTGGTTTTAAAATTCCAGTGCTTGTTTATTCTCAGTTTGTGATCTTTGCCTTGGAGAGCAGGTGACGTAACACCTCTGTTCTAGCCTGAAGCAGTGGAGTGCAATCATGCTTTCTTATTCCACTATAAAATTTTACATTGGATACAGTTGACATTTTGGTGCAATGGACCATAAATTAATGCTGGTATGAGCTATAAAAGGAAGGACATTAGAATAATCAAGTGGCTACAGAACTAGTTGAGTGTGTGAATGTCTATAGCACAGAATTTTTCGATTAGCTTACTTTTATGAGCCTCGTCTCTTCACTTTGTCTATATCCAACGTACCTTAATTTCATTTTCTCTTGAAAGTAACTCAAGGGATTGCTGAGCCTCTTGAGTTATGAGATTTTTGTGTCAACAGAAATTTAATTACTTCAGTGAAATGAATCACTGTAACCCATCTACAATAAATCTCCACAATATAATCCAAAGAATATGCTTTTTGTTGAACCATAAGGTGTAACCTTCATCAGCATTTGTCTCTCTATTAGTATGACTGTGTTGGAGACCTACTTGTTCACTTTTTTGTTTTGTTTTTCTCTGTGTTTGCTTTTACTGCCATTAGGCTCAATCTCTGTTTTGAAGGTAAGGACCTGTGCATGGCACATCTCCCACACTGAGGTTTGTATTTCACAGAGACACTGTTAGTGCTGAAGTGACTTGCTCATGCTGTGTTTGCCAATATGAAGTAACTGCTTTACTCTGGAGCTGACAGTTTTTCACCCTGCCAATTATTTAATCAATGTTAATGGCACACTGAATTACCTTAAATTGCTCCTGTTTTAGAAATTAAGGCCTGGACTTCTCTTTTGTGGACTGTTTCTCAGGGCCTGAGCATTGGCAGGAGCTGGGGAGTAAGGAATTAAAACAAGAGGAAGGAAGGGTTTTGCTCTGTGCTACAACTGGGGTGGAATGGCGTACTCTGCACCATACATATTTGACCTTATCAATTTGACCTGTAAATTTGTTAATTCAAATTCAGTTCTGTGTAATAACAAAAAAAAATTTGGTGTCTAGCTGCTGAGAAAAATAATTTCTTTCTCAGGAGTAAAAATTTCTCAGTTGCTGAAACAGCCTGAGCCAGGGAAGTGTGGTTGTAGTTGGTTTTCAGTTGGTTGGTTGATTGGGTTTTTTCTTAATCGGAGCTCAAAATTGAAAACAATCCTAGTGCAGGAGCCAGGAGTTCTTTCTTATTAGTAACTTGGTAAAAAATGAGCAGATTTCGTTCCCCTTCAAAAAGAGGAAAAATTACTTTTAGGTGGACAGTAGATATGAAAGCTTTAGTCCGCACATGAATTCCTTAGAAAGGTTGCAACTGGGAAAAAAAAGATTGCTTTTCCTTTTTTCCCATGAGGAAGACCATGCTTGTTTTCCTTATATGCTTTCTTAGTGAATGCTGGGGAAGTTCTCAAAGGAGTGAAACTGGTAGTCTTCTGGGCATTTTGCTCAAATATCTGCCATGGCAATACAACATTGATGCATTTCAAAGACATCTTATGTCATTGGAATATCCTGTAATTTGCTCTGAATCAAATTTGTTATTGCTGTGTTATTTTCTGTGTCAGTGCAGCCTTTGGATATTGATGGTCTACAAGATGATGTCTTTTCCTTGTGTAACCAATCTAAATAATGTTCAGTTTTGATCCCTGTGATGTTCTAAAAGAAAATAATCTCTCTATTGGAGTAAAGGTGTATAAACTGGTGCTATATAATTTGCTTTCACATAGGAATTCACTTTCTTGCACCATACTTTGCAACAAATATCCCCTTTACACCTGGTGACCAACAGCCCTGTGAATATTATTGGAACTGGTGTTGTATCTTTCCATGCTGCCAGGGAGGTTTCATTGTTTTGGTAGCTGCTTGCAGTGAGGTCAGTGGGATCAGCTCTGGTTAAGAGAGCTGTCCAGTTTGACACAGAGAAATCACCTGGTGCTGAAGACATCTGGGATGTGCTGTTTGTGACGGAGGATAATTTTCTATCTTTCTGTTCACAGCCTTCAGCGGTGAGGATTATTCACCTTTCCCAGTCAACTTTTTCACAAAATCATGTAGAAATGCTTTCTTCTATTTACCTTGAAACTGTTTTACTGCAGCTTACTCCTGTGACTTGTCTGCATCTTTAAGTATATGGAAGACAGAGCCCTTGGCATGTTCTGCATTTGGATGTTTTACATTTAATGCTCTCAGACTTCCTCTCAAGACCTCTCCTTTTAGGTTATACTCTAAACTCATTCTCTCTTGTTGGTAGGTGCTGTTTTCTAGACTTGAATTATTCATAGTGTGTTCCCATCTGGATTTTGTCTAAACTGCTCCTTTGATTTTTTTCCCACCTAGTATGTTCGATTTGTCAGGATCATTTTGGACTCAGATGCAGTTTTACAATGTGGATTATGTACCTGCTAGTTCTATATGGCCCTCAGTGTTAGATTTTTGTCACTGTTGAATCATTCAGGTAGTTCAGGGAGCTGCTGTCCTAAGTCAAACCCTGTGGTGAATAAGCACAAAAGCATCTGACTCTAAGGATGGGTTACCTGCTTCTTTTTGTCTTTAGGTAACTGTTACATCTGTTTGAAATTGTGCAACTTAGGTACAAGTGAGTTATTGGGGGGGGGGTGATTTTTTAATAGCTGCCAAGTGATTCATTTTCAGCCCATCAAAATTAAAATGCTCAAACTTTCTCTTAAATCTTAAATAAGACTGACAGAGCAATTAATTATTGCTATTCCTAATTACACCAAAGTCACAGAACATTTAATATATTTACCTGAACACAGAGAAGGAATTAAAACATTCGTTTTGACCCAAGAATAAGACAAAAGAAATAGGAAGACAGGCAAGTGATATGACACTCTGAGATGAGAGTCTCCAAGACCTTTTGATAAATCTCTGCCATACTGTCGTGGTGGGATGAGCCATCTGAGGACATCAGCAAGCTAGGGGGTGGTTTGTTTTAATTAAGGATTCCTTTGGTACATGCACATATTATATTATATATATACATGCACACTAAATAGGTATGAACATAAGCCCTTGGTTTCTGTCCCCACTGCCTAGTGGTTCATAGGACTGTCAGCCCTCCCTTAAGAAATACAGCTTTTTCTCTCAAGCAGCTGTAGCTTGTCTTGCTGTGACCCTGCTTGATCCCTCTGGCTGGCTTTAGGCAGTATTTTGAAATCTGCTTTTTAACGCAAATAGCACAGCAGCCATTTGTGGGCATATATTGGAATGGTTCTTTGCTCATCTTCTGCTCTGCTTGCCAAGAATCACATTGAAACTAAGCTTATTAATATAAAGTAATTTACTGCACACCCACCATTCTCAATCTTTCCAAAATGCATGCTCTGTCATTGTACAATACCTTTTCTGTTTAGAAGTGCCTGCAAGATACCAGCAAAAATTGCTGCTGTTACAACCCAGGTCTTCACTTGCTGTAAATCACTGAAGTTAATAGAGCAATACCAATTTCTCTGAGAAATGATGAAAATACAATTTTCCAACAGAAACTGCTTATTCAACAAGATCAAAACATTTTGTGGAACATACCAGCTTCAATCAAACTCCATTTATAAAAGAAATCAAAGTGAAGTAGCCTTTTACCTCATTAAAAGATAGCTTTTTGATTTTTTACTTTGAAATTTAGATGAGGAATTAGAATATGATATTTTTAAACATGTTCAGTTTTAATTTATTAAATGAAATATTTGCACAAACATGTACTTTAAGGGATATTTTGACAGCTGGCAGTTCATCCAGATTCTGAACTGAGTTCAGGAATGTTGTGAATTCCTGCAAAGCTGAGGACTTTTGCTAGGCATTCAGGGATGAAGATCAGAAGCCGTTATCATTGATGACTTTTTGGCTTTTTCAAATATAGCCAATGAAAGATAAAGAATGGAGAAGCAATTCATCCCTAAGGTAGGAATGGTCCCTATGGTATCTTATAATGAGGCAAGTATAGGGAATTTGGCATTTCATGGAATAGGGCCTACTTGTATACCCATGTCTAAATGGCTATGCATTTATGGATGAAAATGGTGCAAGATTCCTTTCAGATTTATTTCTGTATAATATAAACACACAACATGATAATAATCTCTTTAAGTAGAGGTAATGAAACTTTATTAGCCTGTGATAGCTATGTCAATAAAAATGTGAAGGGTGTGCAGCTGTTCTGGAATAAGCTTTGAATTGTGTGTGGCAGTGGAGTTATTGCCATCTTTGCTGGATGACAGTACCCATTGTAGAATCAACAGAGCTTTGAGGAAAGGACTAGGAAGCTGAAAGTCTGGCTCAAGATTTCCTGCTTTGCTATGAAAGTGTACACATTATTTTGGAATAGAAGGGGAAATGCCAGCTGTGAGACTGTGGGTTAGCCAAGTGGTTGATGAGGAAGGTAAGAGACAAGCCCATGGAAAACCTCTTGGGAGAGTATTTGCTGGGGACCGCTCACGTTAAGGCCATGGAGGTGTTTGGTTTCAGTGCTTCCCCAGAACTGAAATTCCGATGATGAGATGGATGAGTGGGATAGGCACCGTGCCCATGTTCCTTTGTAAGAGCAGGCATCTGGCCAAACTGGGACTTGGTGGCGTTGGCACCCCATGTACATTTGTACTGTAGCCAGGGATGGTCAGGCTGTAAGGAGCCTTGGAGACACCAGTGAGGTTTGTGGTAGCTGCTTCTGCAATCCTTGGAGAAATACAATCTTAATCTATGATTAGTTAAGAACAAGAAGTGACTATGACTCCTCAGCTCTAGCTGATATATGATTGTAGTCCACTGCATGTCCATATAAATCTGACAGCCAAGTGGTATACAATAAATTTGGGCTATAAAATCAGGCAGTGAATGCTCTGGTGTTGAGCAATGCTTGGATCCCATATAGTATGGATGATTTGTGCACTACAAACAGCTAATAATCACACATGCAGCTTTTTGAAAATATCACCTAATGTAAGGGAATATATGTGTAAAAATTTGATAATACTCATAACTTTGGACAGTGCTGTTTACCTATGGTTCAGGTCCATGTCTGCATGTAGAGTTGTGACCATCTTTCCAGGCTCTCCTTTTCTCTTGGTTTTACTCTGTCACAAGTGTGATACGGGCATTTCAGAGAGGACCACTTCTCTTTCTGCCACTCATGTTGTTCCATCTACTGCTGTTCACCTGCTTCTGGATCCCTCATTGCTGCACTCACACAGTTTTCCTCTGCATTCATAGCACCAGACCAGTTGACAGCACTGAAGGATCCAACCCAAAATGTGAGCAACACCATAGGGTAATGAGAGGTACAACAAGTTTCTTTGGAGTTACCTTGGATGAATTTCAAATTGAAAATTAATTGAAATTCTAACACTGAGTCACACCCACACATAAGTCTGGCTGAAACTGGATACCCTGAGAAATGAAAGATGCAAGTCAGTGCAGCTCATTTCAGTGCTGAGTTTCCATTAATCTTAGAGATACGCAATTTCTACATTCTTTTGTAGGAAGGAATAAAGTAAAACACTGTCTGAGTATGTTTACATGTATATTTGCAGTTGGATTCTTTTACCTTTAAAGATTCTGTGGAATTCAAGGTTCACAATACCAACCTGTTTTGTGAGCAAAACAAATTACTCAAGGGCCCTTTCACTGTAGGGAATTTTTCTTCCTGAAGAGAACAAATCTGTTTTCTTTCCAAGTACAAATTAAAGAACAGGAGTTGCATTACTGTTGGCAGATGAAAAGATGGCTTTTTCTTTGCTGTACGCTGATCAGGGTTTAGAGTATGAAACTAAAGTTACATCAATTGTTTTAACCAATTCCTAGGCAGAGAATATTTTTCCACTATATTGCAGCTTTTCATGACAGAGAGCATTGTATTTGCTTTATAATTTAACTTTCTTTCATGTTTAGATACCAGAAAGACAAGTGACTTTCTAGAAACTTTCCTAGGCTTGGTAAGGAGCATAAAAACCCACTACCTCGTCCTTTGTTTATAACCAGGTATAGCCTCTGGATATTATCCAGAGTTGTTAAGTGATTCAGAATATTTTAGCATGTCTTTGCAATTTTTCCATCCCTTCAGGTTACACTATTCATTAAAACTCAGTTCATTAATTTACTACTGTCTGTGCATTCTTTCTAAGTGGCAGCACTAATATTCAAAGTTATCAGTTATTGTTTTCTTCCAAAGTATTTTGTTGTCTCAGCTTTGTACAAGCCAAACACTTTAATTGCCGCTTTTAATCTTTCAAAGTGCTTTCCAAAGATGATTAATTAATCATCATAACCCCCTTGTTGAGCAGGTACAGTTGTAGTGGGCATAAATTGCAGGACTCTGTGCTTGCACCTGAGTGCCCAGTTATCTCCCACATGGGTGTTGTATCAGGAATATGTCAGAGGATTTCAGGCAGTCAGGTTCTCCAATTTCCGGTAATTTACTTGGAGGAATATAGATGCTCTGGCTAAAGAGCTGAGCTAACCTAAGGGAGATGTGTCCCAGAAGAACACGGTCACTGTGGAGAGTGGATGGAGGCTGTGATCTCTGCCTTAGAGCCCTTAAGGTTTACGATAATGTAGTGGTACCCTTTTCTGTGACAGCAAATATTCTAAATTTAGTGCAACTCATGCCCCTGCAGGTCTTGTTTGCTCATATTGAGAAGCACATTCCTTCCCCTGAGCTTCCTTGCCCATAATTTAGCTGGGGGACTGGGCACCCTGGTCCTACATTGGCCAGCCCCAGGACTGAGAGGTTCACCTAGGTAATAAAAATCAATTTACATCAGCAAAAGCCATTTCCCTTTCCTCTCAACAGTAATGCTTGCACCCAAAATCTGCTGGGGGAGCCTTCTACATGAAATGCTGTTTCTTGTTGAAAAGCAAATTGGAAGCAGTCGTGTCCTGTAAATCTTTGACTAAAAAGATAGGTTGTCAATTTTATCAAAGTTGCACTGCAGAATAGCCCTAAGCAGGATTTCTAAAACCCTGCTTCATATTCTACAGATAAGGATAAATTATAAGCCTCCTTGCCATATATCTCTGAAACAGAATGTACCTATATCTGTAACACAGGCTATAAAATGGAAATTAGATAGCCAGCACTGCGGTGTTTTTCTGATGTACAGAGGTTATCCTGGTAATATATCTGAAAAACCTCTAGCAATATTATAAAATATCAGCCATGCAATTTGCATAATTTGGTATATAATCTTTTCATTTTTCCTAATGGCTGAGGAATGGTGAATAAAATTTCACACTATTTTCAATAAGAACAAATAATTTAATGTGTGAAAATGCTGCTGTTATCTGTTACACAAGGACCAAGGCGAATGCACCATATGTGTGACATTCAGAAACCTGTCAAAATTGTCTTGGGCTTATACCTTGCACTGTTAGTGGAGTTACAACTGGAAATTATTTAATTACCTCTTTGTCAGACTGAATGGATATGGAAATTTTGTGGTTGACCTTCGGCATTTTGCTAAATTTAATTAATTAGATTCAGCATTTAGTGGTGTACTTAGCTTGGATTACTGCTATGGCAAGTGTATGTACATTCTTTATAATAAATGCTGGTTACTTGGTGTTGGGGTTCATAATTCAGTGGGACTGCCAACCATGATCTCTTTACTTTTTTTAACTAGATCTTCACTGGATGAAACCTGTTTGGCTTCATTTTTCATAAAGACTTGTGGTTTCCGTTTTTTAAAATGAACATATTCAGATAAAAAAATTCAATTGTTATTCTGTGAATGAGATTTTCTTCTTGGTTTTGGAGGGGGAGAATTGAATACTTGCAAAAAAATACAAATTTCATAAATAATTAGCACCAACTTCAAATTCAATGTTCTGTTTTCTCAGCAAGTCAGAAATCATTTCTTTCATTTTCAATGAAATCGTAACTGTCTGATTTGGGGACAAAAAATAGAAAACGCCATTCTGAAGGGAAAAGTCAATAGCACTGTTTTAAAACATGGCCACAAACTTCTGACTTGGGCTAGACTTTGGTCATAAACTCAGAGAGATTGACCCCATGTTTTCTGATAATATGCTGGGTGTCAGAAAACTTGAATCAGCCTCTCAACCAGGTAAATCTCTTTAGTTCTTTCAGCTGCATTTGACCTATCGGTATGACAAGCTGTCTAATCCAGTTTTTTTTGGTTTTTTTTCTACATCTACCTCTCTGGAAATATTTGCTCAACAAGTTAAACTTATTAACTGATTTTTTCCAGCTCTTGAAAGTCGATCAATTCCTTGGACTCAAAGTATATGAATTCTCTCTCATACATCATCTTTTCATCTCATTGATCCCAATATTATAACTTTCCTCAATGTGTATTTCATTGGGGGCTTTGTTGAAAGAGACCAAACCAATTTGAACTGGAGGTCTGTATGTTGTCCTTGTTTACTCGTGTTTTGTGAGAGCTTTCAGAGCTGCTGTTGCCCTCAAGCTACTGCTGTGCTACAGGGCAGATGTGCCTGCGTAGGTGAATTCCAGTTCTGCCTGAATGAGACTCCTAACAACTGACTGTGCAAATGTATTTACTACAGGACTGTGTTTGTTCTTGCATACAGTCACAAATTGGGAAACAATGCCAGTTCCATTTTTTTACAGAGAATCCTATAATTTATGATATATAAGGATATTGCAATTTTCTTCTTTTCCCAAATGATCGTTTTCACAAACTGTGAATCATGTTTGGGAAGATATATCTTGGGTATCTCCAGAGCAAACAAATATAGAAGTTTTGGTTTTTTTCCTCCAAACAAATACAGAAAAGAATTTTTTTTCTCTAGCTAACTATATTGACAAAGCCTTGTGTGCTCCATAATGAAAAGTTTTGGTGACTCAATTTATCCAATTAACCTGCCTAACTGTTTTAACACATTTATTCGTTTGTCTCACCCGGAGTTGGTATGAATACTAAAATGTGAGGGATGTGTTGATGTTCAGTCCTTGTTGAAAAGTGTATTCACACAGTTAAAACTTATTTTCCTTCTGCTTCATCTTAAAACCAGAGATTTGGCAAGTCCAATAAAGGAGTGAACTGAGACTGAAGGATCTTACTGCATCAGCAAAATATCGTCTGCATATTTAATGTTCCTCTAGTTTACTGTCATCTCAAACTGCTTTTTCAGGAGACTTCTCCTGAAGGCTCAAGTGCAAGCACTGATTGAAATGAGAGAGGGGAACGCCCTAGCTTCTCTTCCTCATCCCAAAAGAGCAGGGTCAGGCACCCATTACCAGTTTCCCAGAAGACTGATCATCATTTTTTCATGTATCTGATTCTCCTGGTTGGTCCTAACCCAGTCCTTTCAGCTGTAAACAAGAGGCACTCTCACGTTATATCTCGTGTTAATAATGGAGGTGCTCAGCATGTGCCCTGTTCCCTTGGTCTCCAGGAGGCCAGATCTGCATGTGCTACTGTCTCATCATGCACAAAGTCCCCAGCTGTCATCATTTGCACCTAACTGATGCCTGCTGTATCCAATATCATTTTGCATCTGCTCTGTGGGTGCTCAGTGCACAGTCACTAATTATTTCTTCAGCATCGTATGTATCCATTTCTGTGTCAGTGGTGTTTGCGTCTTGTTTCTGGCCTCAGATGGTGGATGTGGAAAACAGTTTGCACTTCACTGAGACCTGTGGCTGATGAGCCTGACTCTGATCCTGGTGGCAGTACGGCCACTGGTTACAGGAGATGATCCTGGTGTTTAGTGGCACGCTTCTTGCAAAGGCTACTTTGTCCTGTGACCATATCCTTCTTGACACTATCCATGTACGGGAAAGAATCCCTAAGTGGGGTGAAACATCTGCAATGTTGCTTTTAATAGAATATGTGGTTTGACTTATACATCATTTTTGTTAATGCTGTGTTTCTTTCATCAGGCAGAGCGCATGAGTGTGTGTAGGGAAATCAGTGGGCTCATTCCATGTGAATAAGCACTTACTTGCCTTTTTCATTTTGGGAGTGATTTCCTAATTTGCAGAGGCACAGTTGGAATTTGGGAAATGAGTAGACACCACACAGTCCTACAGGTGCAGTAGATGGAAGGGACAGGATGGTGCCCCTGCATGAAGTAGGAAATTGGGCTGTGTCTACACCTCTTCTGTTTCAGACCTAGTTCCTTGAAATTCATCAAGACTGGAATGTTTCCATTAGCTGAAGCCAAAAATCTGTTGTTTGACTCACAGATGAGAAAGTCTGAGAGCCACCAACTTTCCAGAACTCCTAAGGCACGTGTCAAAATCTTTGTGTGCCTGAGACTCATTCAGCTTATTTCTGGTGTGAGTTGGAAAAGGGAGCTGTACATCTAGCTGCTGGGGAGGATATCCATGCCACCAGCTTCCTGGAGGTCCCACCACCCTGTTTTGGAAAGGCACTGGCCCGTTAGTAGGTCCTGGAGGGCACTGGATGCTGGACTCACCAGCCTCTTCTGACTCAGAGCTTCCCCTGGGAGCAGCTTTCTGAGGACCATCACAACTTTTGGGCATGTCAAACTCCCAGCCTGCTGAGAACCTAATCCTGTACAGAGTTAGGGATGATAAGGCAGCTGGGAGGCACTGAAATGAATGAGCAAAGAGCTGCAAAGGCCAATTGGTGGGGAGTAACACAGGGACGTGAGGGGCTTGAGCATCAAGGTTCTGGGCTAAGCTGGTAAATATCTACTTCTGTGGGTTTGCAGGGTTAGTCTGTGGGCTGTGTCACAGGGCTTCTCGTAATGAATTGTGTCTTTTGAATATAAACTTTCCCAGGAGCTTTGTGGGGCTGACTTTTGTCTTTTGAATGCATTTATGTGATGCAGAGCAAGGCATTAATGAGCCATACATTGAAAAAATTCTCTCTTTGAGACTTTGGCTCTCAGTGATTTCTGTACAGCAAATGAGAGTGGCAGTGGAAGGAATGCGTGGAAACACAGTGTGCTTAGAAAACCTTACCACTATTAAAATTCCCTGAAAATCCAAAGCGTAAGAGAGCATGTTATCTACACTTTACCCCCTAACTGCAGAGAGCAAATGCAAGTTAAGAGAAAGACAACCTCTGAAGTATTCAAAGGTTTGAAAATATTTCAGTTAATTTGGCCAGAGCTTGTCTCTTCAGGTGCAACACAAATCTGAGCAGTTAAGTCTGGCTTTGTTAGAGATTTCATAAAGCAGGGGAAATGCAGAAAATGGATCCTGGCAAATTACCTAAGCCAAGTCTACAAAACCTAACAATTTCTAGTATTGGAAGAATCTGAGACAATGCAAGCCCTGCACAGATGGCCCTGCTCTGTGCAAGCATTAGTGCAATGCATAGATCCAGGGAGGAGATACCACTACATTTGAAGTGTTATTGAGAGAACAGGATGGTGTGCCAGGACAAGACAAATGGCTTGTCAGCCTGAAAGTAAAGGGACACTTATTAGTTTGAAGTTGGACACAGGTTCAGAAGCCAACATGGTGCCAGAAACCATGTTAGCATTGCAGAAGAAATCACAGATGGTTGAGAGAAAATACTTAAAAGTCCAGGATGACAGCTGGGATCTGGCCCTCTGCTTTAGAAATACAGGAACCAAATGCATAGCTAACAAGGTGAAAGAGATACAGTTTGTAAAAGCATCTGAGAATGGATCACCCCTGGGTTAGAAACACAACAAGTCCCTGGTTATATATGGACAATGCTGCTTTTGTGAGAGTAGAGCAGAGATTTGCATATCTGTCCCCTTGAAGATGTACTCAGGCACCTTGCATCAACCTTTCTGCACTCTGCCAGAGTCTGAGCAAGTCTGCCTGGGGATCAAGCTGTGTTTGAATTGTCAGCCTTTGGCTCAGAGTGCTTATGGGAACCCTTGCCACAACATGCAGAGGGTATCTGATTTTTTTACTCATTAATCAATGCCTGCCTCCATACTGCCAAGATGCAGTATTTCCAGGCTAGAAAATATTTCCAGAGGCAGCAAGCCACTCAGGAATGTGGGGTTGAGTATTTTCACACATCTCCACTTTAGCATGATAGTTGAGGGAGTAATCCTGTGCAAACATGGATCAGTCTGTTCACCTGTGAGCTGTATGTCTATCAGTATGTTTCTAATTCAACTTTACCTTACATTAACATGTTTTTCGGCTGTTTAATCTTTCCAAATATATGTTTGTGGCAGCTAAGTAGCCTTTGAAAAGAAAGCTATAGAGATGGACTGATGTAAAAATAAGTTTTACTTCAGTTCATCGAGCTTCAGTTTGGGTGCTGCACTCATGGTCTTGCAAAATCGACAGGAATTATACTGTTTCTTGGCATTTGGTGAAAACAGCATTTAATTGAAGCCCTAGCTAGTAGTTACTGATGAATACTGTTCCTCATTTTGCTTCTGGACACTTTAATCAACCTGCCTGCATGTTGGGATCAATCAGTTTCAGCAGTTCTGTTCATTCATCTTCGTCCTGCCATTCATCCCATGGCAGCAAGGAGAACACTCTGTAATTGAATTTAGTTGAAATCTAATATGAGGAAAAACCGTGACAAGCCACCTATAATCAGCTCGATTCTGAATTTTCAGAAGCATTAGCTTTGTGTTGCCAGGACTAACATGTCGAGGGTCCCACAGAGCTTCAGTGAGGAAGCTGGCAAAGAGAGTGAAAAACTGGAGACATGGAGTCTGTTTTGTGGTTTGATTGGAGATTTTTTGTCATTTATACTCATTTAAAATAGAAATTATGATGTCTTGCTTGCTTCCACTCAGCTTCTACAGTGTTTTTCTTAATTTAGAAGGGAAATCCACAACCTTTTCCCCTGGGTAAGAGGTGTAAAATAACATGTTGTGGTGTATGTGTGTGTTTGGGTTTTTAAGGCTAATGTAACAAATCATAGAGATGAAATCTCAAAATATTTTCACTGAAGCAGATGTAGGACTGGATTTTAAATTTTTCCAAAATGTTCAGCATTTTATCTCCATTTCCACATGGGCTCCCTTTGAAAGGATTGCAGTAGTGTCATGTTCATGGAGTTACTGCTTTTTTGAAAGGAGGATATTAACCACTTGGGTTTAACATGCTGTAAGTTATGTATGTTGTCTTCAGAGTTTCAGCTGATCCGACTTGACTGAGTATTCCCATGGAACTGTGGCTTTTTTAAATCTTTTACCATTGCAGATCTTTCTGACAGAATTGGAGGACATCACTATAAACAGAAACCAGCTTAGGAATGCTCAAAGGACTTCCCACTGCCTACAAATTCTTTATTTTTGGTAGTAGTTTTATACATGAATTGCAAAATATATTCATAATCTAAAATAAGGGAGATACAACTGGGGAAAGAAAGGTCTCTATATACATATGTATGTGAAGGGATTGCAGAATGGTCCATCAAGGACCTATAACAAGGGCTTATAATGTGTTACTCAAATAGGATATTTAATAAGATATCTCTTTTCTTGGAGTGTTATTGCAATTCATTGCCAAGCTCTTACAGAGTTAAACTCCTGGGAAGTGCATGTGTGACCATTTTTTCAGACCAAATGTGGTGAGGGGAATATGCATCAAGATACAATTCTAATTTTTCCATAACAGTTAGACCCTACTGTGCTCCAAGACAGTAATATCCATGGTGTGAAGGTTGTAAGAACACATCATGTGCCCTGATTACATATATATAGTTTAAGCAAAGTGTTTCAAAAATGTTATTAGTCGGGGAGAGAAGCACTAAGTCTATTCCTCACATACCTTTTTTTAAAAATCTAGGAAAATGTCTGCTTTTTCTGTGTTTTGACTGCTGTAGCTGTGTCACGGAATAAGAAATGAATATGCTCAGAATGCAGCATTTGGATTTTCGGTGCTTTCAGATTATGACGTCAATGAGTGCTTTAATGTTTATAGTTAAGAATGTCTGCAGAGCCACCCCCTATGCAGGATTTATCCAATAGGTGGTGCACAATTTTGAATTGAAGCTTCCCATATTTCACATGCCACGTTGGACTGGAATGTGGAGAAAACGGGTACAAAAAATATAAACAATTAATCACATCAGAATACCATTTTTGCATTTGAAGGGACTATTTTACCAGTCTGTGGCCATGCCTGGCTACAGGAAAGGAGCAGCTCTGTGTTACAGCCATTTGTCATGGGCAAATGAGGAAAGCGCAGTGACAGGGACATGAGCTGGCAGACTTGAGCTCACTCTTCTCTTTTTCTGACCGGGCTGGCAATGAATAAGTCTTGGACTAAGGCTGTTCCAGGCTAACAAGCCTCATTCAACCTCTTTCATTCAATTACCTGGATTTCCCAGCTCTCACAAGCCCTCTGCCTGTTGGACATATTTCTTAGCAGTCAGTCATTTCAGGTGGTAGGGAAGAGCACAGTAAGTTGTAGGCAGCTCTTTTCTGTACCCAGAAATGAGATTCTAGTTTTTTTTTAATAATCTGTGTTTTTAAAACCAAACACAAAAACCTTCTTATATAGCACTATGGGCTCAGTAGCTAATTTTCTCTCACTTTAACCAAAAGTAAAATTAATTAATTGATTGCTGGTTATATTTGTTATTCCTCTGCTCTGGGAGAAAGGTCTTGTGTAACCAGTCCAAGCAAAAAGTATCCAAGACCCAAATCCTGTAACTGTAGTGTGAGATAAGTAAGAGTGGGAGAGTACTACAGGGTGGGCAGTAAGCAGTGCGTAGTGTGTTAATGAGGTCAATGTGATTAGCAAAATAAATCCTGGCCAGATCATAGCAGTTGCTTGTGCCAAGATGTTTAATGCTTTTTTTTTTTTTCACATGAAAAAACTGTGGCAAGTGCCTAAGTAGAAGCATGGCGTTATTTTTATTTTTATCTGAAAGTGTTTGCTTTTTCTCCACTCTAAGTAAATAATCTCTAATTACAATGTACTTACTTGCTTTCTATTAGTGTATTTTTGAAATCACTGGGATGCCTGGAAATAATTTGACTAGAACATCCAGGATGTTCTCATAGACATAAATATGTGGGAATGAAGATACTAAATCTTCTCAATCCACTAAATTTGAAACACATATAGATTATATTCTGAGACAGAACATAGTTTAAGGGGGCTGTAACAACTCGCATTACATTCCCATTAGTCAGTATCATAAACCACTTTCTAGCTGTGGAAGACTTCACAAGAATAGGCTCTGGTATTGTGTGCATGAGATGTTATTCATGGTAGTGATTAACTCCTGTAGTTTCTGAGATATTCTGAATATGTACCTGACCTGCGCTGCCTCCAGTGTTACAAGTACCCACTTTTCTTACTTTTCTTTCCTCATAACTCACTATAACAAATTCCAATTTTCAATCTCTCTTTGGGTGATAGAGTTGTCCTCCAACAGCTAGAGGCATAAATATCTACTGGTGAGAACAGGCCACTCTAGAACAGAGCATGTTCATTATAACAAAGCAGATTTTTTTTATTGGAAGGTTTAGTGTGTGGCAAGAGGGAAGGGAAGAAAAATTATTTTGAATGAGATTAGCTGTGTTATTCAGGCTGCTTCAGCCCAGTGAAAAGAATTTTTAAAAAAGAAATTCTTCCAGCTGCGTTCTACTACACTGAGTGTTTCATATGTTGTAACATTGGTCAAATTTTTACCTGGGCTTTTATAGTGTTTCTAGATACTTCTACTTATATCAGTAGAGTTTGCCCTCCATTCATTGTGTTCTATTTGGGAAATTTTACTAATTTTGAGATATGTTTTAAACCCTGAAAGAATAATTTCATTTTCTAAATACATCTGCTTGTAAAATATTCAGACATCCACTCTGTAATGTAACTCAGTTGCAGAGCAGTTTTGTCTGCCTGGAGAGGGATTGGAAGAAGGGCTCTCTTCATCCAGATTCTTTGTCTCTCTGTTTATCCATTTTACACTCAACAGTTACTGTTTTCTTAAATCTACACAGCAGAAGAAAATAGGGACAGGAACATGGGACTTCCCCCCTTCTCAAAGGATTTATTTCATACCAGCTGCACTTAAACATAGTACACTCTGTGGAGAAGAAATTTGGGTCCAGAAAGTTGGTGGGAGTTGAGCTCATTGCTCTCAAAAGACCAAGATTTTGCTCTGTCTCTTATGCTTTAATTTACTGTAAACAGCAAAAGCATTCCCTCTTATGTATGTGGGGAGGTCTAAATCATTGTAAGTCAGAGCAAACAGAGGAAAACTTTATATGCAGCCTGTCAACAGCAAATGTCAATGGAAGAGCATTAGTAATAAATGTCATGGTGTGCTCTAATTACCTCCTACAGCTCTGCTCCTTTAGGGTAGATGTTCTATCCATTGAGGTCATGCTGTGGTACATATTAATTAAATCTCTTCAGTGTTATCTGCTGTTTCTGGAAGGCAGCAAATGTAATGTGCAAAACACTGGCTTATCTAGAAGGAAAAGAACACATCCCAGAGCAAGGATATATCTTTATCTTTTTGAAATAGATATCATCTATTATTAAAGAAAACAAAATGGGTACCTGCTGGATTTTCTGCTCTTATTAATACCATAGTTTAGAAATATTGACTAGAAAGGGAAATATGCTCAGACATGAAAGCACAAGGGCCGTAGCTGAGTAAATATGTGTCTCTATTAAAATTATGATCCTGCAAAATCAGTGGCTAGTGAAGGGAGGCATCCACAAGCACTGGAAAGAAATGCAGCTACAAGCAGCTCTTTGCCCTTTGCTTGGAGAGATTCCATTTTATCTGATGGAGAAGTAAATTGTTCCAATCTGAAACCCTAAAACCCACTAAAGTCAGCCAGTGAAAAAAGTGTGAGGCTTTCCCTTGATGCATGTGTCTGGCTCAGGTTTCTGGTGCTCTTCTCATGTATATTAACACTCACATAGTCATTTTTGACAGAGCTATTTTTAAGAACTACTGTTGCATTTTTATTTCCGCTGTGAAAATATATATCTGCACAGGCAAGACCACCTATTTGCCAGTTAAGAAAGAGGATCACTGCTTGATGACACAGTAGAAAGTGGAAATTTTTGTGAACTGTCTCAGAAAAGGGAGAATACACTTTTGGTTTGAGGCAGCTTGCATTCATGTATTTTAGATCTTAGCAGAAATGATTCTCAAATTTTTGAGAGTCTTCAGAATCAGTAAAGAGCAGCTTATTCTAGGAGCAGGGAGTTGGTTCAAAGTGGGTGAGAAAACTGCTATAGTTAATTAACAAATTTAGTATATTCTTTAAAAAATTAGTTAGAAGCAGCGCAGTCCAGTTTCTTTGGCTCTCTACTGTCTGGACTCTTGCACCTTGTTGATGAATTGGAATCAATGTTCTGTGGCAGGGGAAAAGAAAAGGTATTTCCATTATACTCAATTATAATGTCCATATAAATCATTAAACAGACATTTTTTACTAAAGTCTGTTTGGGGATTTTAGGCTATGTCTGCAACACAAATACTGGTGGACAAATATTTAGAAGAATTCAGAGTGTTTAAGAACATAATTCTCAGGAAATCTCAGGAGCAAGTAGTTCCTCTTGCTCCTAGATGTGCACATCCTTTTCAAAACCTGGCTACTCTTTTAAATTTTTGAGGGAATAATCATTTGGTCTGTTAATTATCTGATTCAATACATTTTGGATGCAGCATCTGATGAGCCACAAAAATCTAGCTCTGTCAATAGCATGAATATACATTACAAAAGTTCTGGGTGCAGCCTGAGCTCCGTTAAGCCCAGAAAACGTAACAGCTGCACCCTGGGTGGCTCCCACTATTACACAATGATTTGATTTGTGAAAGTGCTGGGCTGCTGGTCATCTTGAATGCTGGTGATGTCAGCCTTGACACACACAGACCTTCACCCACGTGTACAGCCTGTGTGGGCTGGACACAGCATAAATGCACACACACCCAACAGGGTCCTGGCAAGCCTAGGATTGCTGTGCATGTGCTTGCACTGGGAGAGAAATGCGGAGACTGTTTCCTTTGTCTTGGCAACCCTAGATTTTGGCTGGTGACTATTCAGGGTAGAGAAAGCAATGCTTCAGAGGGGCTCTGCAGACCTGCTGAGGCTGTGATAAGCTATTTGTTCCATCTCACATACCTGAAGTGGTGTTTGGATATTGAATAGCAACGGCTATTAGCATAAATTATGACTTTAAGGGAGATACTTTGGTCTACTGCCAGGCAATTGCAGTAAGTAGTGTTTAACTAGGTGTTAACATAAAGGAGAATTTCTTTCTTCTCTGTTGTACAATTCAAGAGTTACCCAATAAAGTTCAAAAGATGAAATGGAGAAAAAGAACATGGTGGAAGAGGATCACATTGCTCTCTTACCACCCAGCTCAGGTCTCTTCCTCAATTTTCAAAAGTACAAGGACCGAGTTCCTAGATGGGTGCCTGTATCCTGCTTTAGGTCAAATCCAAATTTTGGAATTTTGAAGGAGTGTGAACCTGGATACAGAGATTAATATCTAGCTGGTTTTGAGCTAAGGTGCTTAGTCTAGATGTGGTGTTCTGATGCAAACTTACTTCAGGCCTTTTGCTAGTTTCAAGTGTTTTCAGATTGGACTTGTTTCTTTCCAAGGCAGGGAAGAAATCGGGTAGCCCTGGAGAAAGAGGGTGTTGTTGTCTCTGTATTTCATTTCTTTACAATCTCTCTCATCTTAACTTATAAATATTTAGCTATGAATATGCTTGACAGCTTGTCTTCATCCCATGCCCAGACAGAAGGCTCCTGCAGATAAACACCACCGACTGTGTGCCTTAATCTGTCTGCCCTGAATATCCCTTAGTGCAGAGATGTGCTTTAAATGGTCTGGGAATTGCTCTGATCTCTGCACATGTCTCAGCCTTTCAAGCTCTGGGTCTCACTTGTAGGTCTCAGAGGCCATGGGCACCTTAGCCTTCCACTACTTGCTGCATTTCTTGATCAGGCAACAAGAATTCTTGTGGTATTTATATGGAAACGGAGATCTCATTAGGGGAAGAGCAGAATGTCTGGATATCTGTTCTAGCTCTTGGCTGTAGTTCAACACTCCGCTGTTTTCACCAGGGGCTGGGGACTGGCATTGACCTTTCTCAGCAGACGTGAGGTGGAAAAGTTACATTAGAGAAGCTAAACAAAAAAAAAAAAATAATTGCTTTTTATTTTCAAATGTGGATAAAGATATCTTCTCTCCACAGCACCAGGGCATAGGTATGTTACAAGTAATTGGAGGTTTGCATCTGTTACTTGATAAAAAGTCTTCCCAAAGAGTGGTTTTCTGCTGATTTCAAATAGAAATAAAGGAATTATTTTCATTACCTAGAATAAGTAGATCTTCCCATATATCAGTACCCAAATGTAGCTGTAGGAGTGTTAGATTCTTTTTCTGTTAACCTGAGGTAGTAGCAATATGCAAGAGCATCACACAGAAGAAATTCACGTCATTAATGATGTTGCAGCTGTCCAAAGACATCTGCTCTTTTTATTGCTGTACATCTTTTGGTGATGTGACAAATTGCATAGCTAAGGCCATGGCACAGAAAGATACCAGGATGCTAGCTTGCACAAAGATGAGACCTACTTTCTGCCAACAATTCATCAGAAAGTCCATAAGCATATGCGGTTGCACACAAATTTACAAGCATTGCTCTTTATTACAAGTTGTGTCTCTGATATCACCAAGGCTACTCCACTTCCCCACCCACCTGAAACATCCCAGTGCCCAGCTGGGTCTCTACCTGTACTGAAGGCATCCTTTGGGAAAAAAATGGCAATGAATGGACTTCAAATGCAGTGAATTATTCCAGCAGTGTGCATGGATATGAATGAGGGCCTGAGAGCTGCTTTAGGTTGCAGCAGTGTTTTCAATAGCATGCAGCCCCCATTTGCTTGGGATACTGGTTATAAAACCACCTTGCACTCAGGAACACTGGGAAGACGTAGAGGGAAGTGCAGCCAAAGTGAGCTGAGTTCTAACTCCAGCTCTGACATGATCTTGCAGAGAATCTTGGGGAAGTAAATTTGCCCCAGTTATAGGTAATTCTGGAGCTGTGCTTTTTGTAACATGTTCCAAGTTGATTTTACCCGCTGACGTTAATTTGGGATGCATGCAGCTGAGTTGTTAAATCACTTTAAAAAAACTAACAGAAGTGCCATGCCGATGTGAAATAAAATTGCATCTATGCATGGTAATGCTTAAGAGACAAATAGTCCACCTGGCTGGAACTCTGGTTTCTTATGTTCTTTTCCTAAATCTGTCATCTGCTGTCACGTGGCACTCACCTGTCAGGTATCCACAATGCTGCAGTCCTTGTCTTGCACGGACTTGGCTCAGTAGCATGGCTGTGAAGGGATGGAGCCTTGAGAAAGAAGCACTGGAAGCACTTCACCACAACCACCACAGCTCTGTGCTCAGTTCCTGCTGTCTAGCTCTAAAACAAATACCACCATGGCGCATTTCCTCTTCTCACACTTCATCTTTTTGCTCAAACAGACATTATTCCTTCCTATGGTGTTTATAAACTGCCTGAGAGCAGTGGAAATCTCTGTGCTTGATACTAGAGTCGTACACATCATTTTACAGACAAAGATCTAAAATCTTTGTGCTTGCCAGGCTTCATCTAGATTTTATGGTGCATATAGCAATTTTTAAATGCTCCTTCTGGAGGTTCCCATTTAAAGGACAATGTTTATAAACAACTGGTTCATTATACATTTTGAGATAACACAGTCATCATCGTTTGCCATCATACAGCTTAACTTGGTGTGCTTGGGAAATACCGGGGTTCTTTAACCAGATAAGGTGGTTATTGAGTTATTCACATTTCCAGCACTGAATCAGTCTTGCAGAATGAGTATCCACACTTCAGTCATTAAGTAAATCTTCAGGCAACTAGGTGATTTTCCTCAATCTTCAAATATCCTGAGGTCTGAAATATCTTATTTTTAAGGTTGTAGGTTTCCAGAAATGCCACAGAAAATTGAATGCAAAAGTCTTCCTGAATATCAGGTTGACTTTAGGTATCATATTTTGAAAATAATTGCTTCAGCTTTGCTCTCCCAAATCATTCAGTGAGTTTCTTCATTATATAGTACTGATTATGTTCACAACATTAAGTTTTTGACAATCTCCTTGCCATTCTATTTTCCTAAGTATTGATTTTTTTATTTTTAAGATGGAGGAAGGGAAGGAGGAGGAAGGTATTTAAAAAAATAGAGTTGTATTCAGCACTACTTTGAAAAACAGTCACTTGGAAAAAAGCGTAAACATACTTGGTATTTGTTATGATTTAGCAGAGTACTAACAATAGCATAAGAGAGCAGATTCATAAAAGGGAGTATTTTTCTTCTTTGATAGAGAACAAACTGTAGTTCTTATAAAAAGGAGGATCATTTGTATTGGGCACTGTGGTTCTGACAGATTAGTAATAAAGCTTCAGAGTTTTTCCTTTGAAATCTGTGCTTCAGGAAGATTTATGGTGAGACAGAGAACTCCATTTGATTCTGCTCAAAATTTTGGGCATGAAAAGCTTAAGTCTAAAATTCTTTTGAAGAGAGTCCAAAGTAATAGAAAAGATAATTCTGAAGGAGCTGTGGCTTTAAAAACTATTTGTTTCAGAGTTAGGAGCTCTGCAATGAATTTTGTGTGTTTCACAAGAGCTGTAATGTAGTTCTTCTGCAATGGCTTAAGGCCAAATACTTGCCACTACTTTCAGGAAAGTGATTTACAATGTGCTTGTGCCTTTAAATAAGACAGTTTGACTTCTCTCTGGAATCCTTTCTGTCAAAGCCAGTCATTGCCAGTCTTCAAGTGACCCACAATATATTTCTTTAATCGGCTACCTTTTGGATTAGACTTTTTTATTTTTGAGGGTTTGTTATCTCCTTGACAACCTTCAGAGTATAGCAGTGTTAAAAAACAACAACATTTTAAAATAGAGGCCTTTAAATCTGGCTGGTTGGTTGTGTTATGTCTTTTTGCTTGGTTTATGACTGTTGAGAAATTGCGATGCAGATAAATATATTTTTCAGCTATCCTTTAAAGGCAATAGCTCCTGCCAAACTGTTTTCTTTAATCTCATTTATTAACAGTGACTGAGTGTGCCATCGGTGTATGTGTTTGGAGACACTGTGCTATATTCAGATGATGAAAAAATTCATCTCACATCCATGTGATAAGGATTGCAGCACACGTGGAGCAGAGTTTTTATGTAGCTCTGGAGCTGATTTCCTCAGGGCAGGGAATATCACAGGTGGGATCTTTTAAATGTTACTGTCTGACTAGTCCTTATGCTCTTTAGGAAAGGAGCTCTGCTGAGCCTTAGGTTCAAATCTCACTTTAGCTTTGATAGCCTTAAATTCTTTCTGTACCTTGGAACTAATTTTAAGTGATCTTCTCTCCAAATTGAGTGCTGGCAAGGATTCATGCTCTAGAAAGGAATGGACAATATCTAGCCTTAAGGAGTCATTTTCAGGATCTACAGTTAGGGTCAGGAAGGTGGAATGATTCCTGGATGGTCACTTCTCTACAAGTTTGTTCAGTCTACCTCCTTTACTTCTGTTTCTACAATAACTAATTCATGTGTCCTCCAGGGCTTCCTTCATGGACCAAGGTTTATTTATTTATCTCTGTTTCCATTTACTGCTGGAATTTGGCATAATGAAGTAGACTTCCACTTGTGTCCTGATTTTATGCAAATTTATTTTCAGGCAGCTGCTAGAAAGTCAAGTACAATATATGGTTATTCTTATGATTTTGATGGACATCAGCATTTGAGTGTCAAGTTATCTCATCTTGCAAGGAAGAATAAAGCACTTCTGTAAAGCCTTTGGCATCAGCTTTCCCATGCTTTTTTTCCCCTGTTGATATTTCCTTTTTCCTGTACCCCAGGCTGTGATATGTAGGCACTCCTCTGTGTTAAGTTGCCTGGTGCATCTCGTCCTACAGTGCTGCTCCTGGAAAAGGCTCATTATTCTCTCTCTGCTGAGTGTCAGGATGCATAAAGAAAGGACTTTATTTTTAGAAGGTAAGATCCAAATACACTTACAGTCACTCCCAGTTCCTCTTGAGTGCTAGAGACATCACTTCAAACTACCATAAAAGTTGAGAACTAAATATTTCTGCTTGGAAGCAAATGTATGTCTGTGGAGCCAAACTACATCCTCAGATGCTGAAGTGCTGTTTCCACTAGAGAATGGGGCTGTCCTGCCTGGGAACACAAAGCAGAGTTTGGCAGAACACAGTGGCTTGCGAATTCAGATTTTATGAATTGGCAGTTTAGTTCTTATTGCTTTTGTTTAAGGCAAGGGTGAGAGAAAATTAAATAACCACTGTGTGGCTTAAGGGTCACTTTGCTTTTCAAGAAGCAGATATTGTCTGTTGGGGAGATTTTAACACTGAGTTTATGTTTTGAAATAAGTGGCCTGAATTTCACGTATGTTACAACATACATTGCTTTTTGAAAGTCTTACCCTTCATTTTCCTGCTACTGTCTTTGCTGTTCTTCACCATCCACATGGTGTTAGCTTCCCACCAAAGAACATGACAGATCCTGTGCCATTTGTTGTTCAACTGGAGGCTAAACCAGCATGGAGCCATAACACAAAGCATCCTTAGATTTAAGAACTCAGCCTGTGTTCTGCTGCTCTTACCATTCTCGCAGCAGCCTTTGACTAGAGAAACTCATCTCGGTGGTGCTGCTAGACTGGAAGTTCCAGAATCTACCACACGAATGAGCTGGGTATCTCTGCCATCCCATTTCACCTCTCCCAGCTTTGTTTCCCCACCTGCAAGGGGCTCCCAGTGTGATCTTTGGACACTTGCAAACAAGCTGGGCATCAAGACCTCCAGCAACCTGCAGGACTGGTCAAATGGGATTAGCTGAATGAGCTCACATTAAATTGACAGACTGTACCTTCTCGATGGAGACACGCCTTTTCCTTCCTCTGTAAATTATAAATGGTGATGGTTTGGGCAGCATTTCTCCTGAGTAAAAGCACTCCCAGCTCAGTATTATGACTCACTGAGCAGCACATTTGTATAATGGTAGGCTTTTAAAATATTTTATGGAGTATTTGTATGGGATGGAGTAAGACTAAATAGAATTGCATAGAGCATTTTCCACAAAATTTGCTATAAACCTCTAACAGGGCAAATCTCATTGCAGACTAATTAAAGAGATCCTGCTGAAATGAAATTTGTCTTTATTGCTCTCACTTGAATAGTTTGGAATATAGCAGCATAAGCAGACCAAAGGATTTTTTAATCTTAAGATAGAGTAGAAGTATTTAATAATATTTCCCACTGTTTAACTAAAAAAACAACATTGGGCAAGGTCAAATCATCAAGGATCATGTTTTAAAGCTGATCCAATATTTTGAAACAAACTTTCCAGGCAGTCCCCACACTTTATGTTACCTCCACATGGTGGGCACTTTTCCCTGCAGGTGTCAGCACCTTTCCTGCAGCTCTGATGAGCACCCAGTGCTGTGCAGACTTAGGGTCTGTTGTAAATTCAGTAGTAGCTATCTCTGTGTTAGGGTTTGGATGTCTTCTATGTGAAGTCAGAAGCTGTAGCAATATCCTTGTGCTAAGGGAGAAGTAAAGGATGAAGAAGAAGCTTTAAATAGATTAAGTGCAAGCTCTTCCAACTTCTTCCTGTTTCCAGACTTTCCCAAGTGCCCAGGTTCTGTCAGGAGCAAAGACAACAGATGCCATAATCTTCATCTGCAGGCCAGAAAACACATCTTTTTGTCTTCTGGGGTTTTTTTACCTTTCATCCTGTCTCCTGAAACTTGTAAGAACTAAGCAAAATGCGTAGTAGAGAAAGAATATTTTTAACACGCACAATAATTGCAGTGTCCGCCCTGGTGTGTACTTCATTATATGCTGATAGCTTATTCATTAAGAGCTTTATTACAAACACAGACATCTGACACTTTAATTGAAAGAAATGGAAAAGTTTGAAAATTGTTTTTTGCTGAACTCTTACATTAAAATTACAAACAATTTCTCTTCCTGATATATAATGCTGATTTTTCATGCTGGAATGCTCTACCTGTGAAATTTCATCCAAGAGTGCATTTTAATAGCCGAGTTCTTAACCCGTCCAAATAAAAGCGTATAATAGAAATAATGATAGACTGAAATTCCACCCTTAATTTGAGCTGTGTTAGAAAGCCTGGATATAACATTATTCTATTACTTTTTCCTTTTTCGAAAATGAGTATGTACTTCTGTCACTTGGCTTTATGCATATTCATACACCATTTAGCACCCTTTGCTCAGCTGGATGAGATATTCCCTAGGTAATCTAGCTCATTTGTCTTCAGCAGTGCAACTTGTGCTCGGCATTATTCACCAGTGGGGCCTGTTAGACTGGAATGGGTGATTTCTTTTTTATAGCTGTAATGTGTACGTTTTTTCAGTTGTAATAAATGCTGAAAGCCGTATATTTACATGCAAGTGTATTTCCACATGATAAAGCCTGGCTCAGTTCATGAGGTACCATCTGTAGTGCTTTACAGACCCTGCTCTCCGCCGTGTTGTCCCGGTGCTTGCTGGTGTGACCACTGGTGTGGGAGTGATGGAGAAGTGGTGTGACGGGATGGACCATCAAATTCTGAATCCCCAAGGGTTTTCCAGTCTGTTCTGGTGAAAGCTCATTGCTGAAGACAGCAGTGCCTGTGAGCTGCAGCTCAGGTGACTGAGCTGCACAGAAACTTGGACCCACCCTGGGCTTCTCTGTCAGATTCTTGCACTGCCTGTGGAGCAACTTGTGTGTTCTTTTGGCCACTAATAAGTGGCCATGGAAAGGGGAAAACAAGTTTCAAGTCCTCCTTTAAACTTCCTAGATGGGAAATTGTCACTTTTGAGTTTTTTTTAAACTCTCTACAGTTTTAGATTATCAGATGCCACAGATTACTGAGGAATGTTGTTGTTCTTTAGCTTTAAACTTAAGGACAATCAGTGATTTTTGCCCCACAGCTTTGGAGGACTTGATTTTGATTTTGGCTGTTCCCTGCCATTTTCCAATAGAAAGAGAATGTTAGAAATGAGCTGTGTCCCTGTGTAAGGAAAATATCCTCTGGATGTAAATGTCCCGTCAATGTAGGTCTGTCACCCTGCATTTCAAGTAAAATTGATGCTTTCTTTTCTCCTTCCCTTTAGGCAATGGTGAATCATTAAAAGAGCCTTTTGTTTGTTTACTGTGGGTTTTACCCCATGGGACCACAGATGTCATGCATGACAGATTTATTGACAGATAATCGTTTGTTTGGGGCTCTACCATGAAAAATGGTTTGACTTCATAAGTATCACCTTCAGAAATTATTTAGAGCCTTTTCTGTTTAAATTATGAATCTTTGCAGCAAGGAGAACCCTTGACAGAATTTGTCTGTAGGAACAGGAAACCTTCTCATATATGAGTAGCATTATCTAAGCAAGTAAGCTGCCCCAGGGTATATCTACATAGGCCAGACACCCATGCGGGCTCAGGACGAGCTGCAGTAATGTGAAATTGTGAACTGGTTTCTCTTTCCCTTAAAGTATGTGTATACCGTACACAGCTCAGATGAATACAGGATGGAACTGGTGCAAACCAGATGCCCCCAGTACCTGGGCTACAGGGCTCAGCGCTGCTTGCACAGTACAGCCCAACAGTGGGTTAAATCAGGTAGGGGGAAAAAAAATAAAAAATAAGGAGACTTAGAAAACATGAGCTTAATAAATATGGAAGTGAAAGCTAGTACTGGTCTGGTACAGCCTCTGCAGACTTAGTAGTACATGTACAATTCAGAGTAGCTTAGCTTGTCCGGATTACAGGACTCTGAAGAAGAGCTTTACGTTGATGCTTCATGAGTCACTAAAACCTGCTGCTAATTGCCTCAGTCTGGAGGCCACATAGGGAAACAAAACCAAAGATCCTGCAGGTGTTTTAATCGGTGTTCACAGAGCAGCCCTGTTGTGCTTCATGGATTTGATTCAAGCTGTTCTCAGTGCCCAGATGGGAGGTGGCAGTGCTGTTGCAATCTACACTCTGTGGGCGCTGCAGGCTCTCAAGGAGCCCCAGCAGGCACCAGAGTTTCAAAGCAGCTGGAGCCATGCAGGGGAAAAGCATTCCCCTCCTCCTGGTCCAGGATCCCAGCGGTGTGCAGAAGGTGAACAAGCAGGTGATGCAAAGTGGGGGAAAATGCAGAACAGCAGGGAATGTACCATAGGCAGTTGCAAAAACAGCAGAGAAGTTAAATCCACATCAGTTAACACCATAACCAGTACCTGATGGCAGTGCTTTCCCAGCAGTGAATGTAGGTTACTTAAGAATGATAAAGAAGTTACCTCTTCCCAAACACTATTTGCTTTGGGTGTTGTTTTATGTCCTATAACATTTACTTGATCCATTATGAACTGCTCAAAGGAGTTTAATACACACTATACAGAAACTGCAGTGCTTAAGAACACTGTATGGATATTGGATATATGCTGATGATAATCCTGGCAGATAAAGGTAAGCCTTGAATACCTGCCATTAGATTTACAGTGTTTTTGTTACAGTACATTTTCTCAATAAATTTGTGTGAGAGATCATTTTGTTTATCTGTCAGGCATGAATTGTTTTAGGAGAGAGGTAAATTAATCTGTTAAAATTAGCTAGAAATTAGGTAAATTATTGTGAAAACTGATGTTTAACTGCTCCATTTCGTTTCTTGCAGCACAGAGCACTCTTGTGTCCAAATGATTATAGATTGATTCAGTTGTGTGTGAATAGGGCTAAGTACTGTTAAAATAAAACAGTGTTATTTGACATTTTAAACCATTGTGCATATTTAAAGCATTCAAAAATATGAAAGTTTAGATTATGATCCACTGCAGTTAACATCAGCCACAAGTCACCAGTCAGAAAAGAAGGCAATGCAGGACAAACATTTCCCTCCCTGTGTTAAAATTCTTGTTTGCTACATAAGTGGAAAAATTCTCACCAAATGACATTTATAGGTCTCTAGGGTTGTTTGTGTTTGAGATATCAAGGCTGACTGTTGTACCAAGAGTCAAGCCTGATCACCCAAAATGTGCAGTACAGTTTTTTTTTAAAGCAGAATCAAAGCAGAAGTGGGTCAAATTCTTCACATTGAAAGTTGATTGAAAATGTGTGCCTGAATGTCTTCCACCCTTTGAAAATACAACCTAGATATTTCATTTTAGGAATCATAATCAGCTCAATTTGTAGGGTTGGAGGCATGTAGTTTGAACGTGCTATTTTCTGTAGGGCAATTTTACGGGCTGATATGATCCTACACGGTTCTAGAGCAACCTGACCTCATGGTGATTAGCTACTTCACTCAAGTGCTCATCAGTTGGGGTATTTTAACCTTTCCTGTTACAGGAGTGTAAATCTCATGCTTGCTCTTTTTTTTTTTTCCCAATATCAATTTTACACCTCCAAAGAATGCATCTTAAGGCCAGTGAGCACAGCACTGAAACATGGGGTCTGCTTTAGCTGTTAGACTGCTGCAAGTGGCTCATTTTTCTGTACTTGGACTTCTGTACCTGGCTGTGTCTCAAAAACAAAGCGATGGTTTTGGCCTTCTCCATGAAGTGCTTTGGGAGTGGTCTATTAGTTAACATTTTCCTTTTTGCTTGCTGTCTTAAAATCTAATTTCTGTAACACAATCCATGCAACCTTAGTGCTTTGGTGGCTAGGAAAGAAACTATTGGAACAGTCACTTTTTTTCCTTGAAAACTGGCATTTCATCAAAAGAAAGCAATGAGTTCATAAGTTACCCCAAAACTCTGAATTCATCTCCTCGAGTTTCTGGCTAGCTTTGTCTTCTAATGTTGAGAAATTTTCCCTCACAAAAACACCCATATTCTCTGCAGCTGCTTCAGATTTGCTCTTGTGCTGACATATTTAAGGCAGGACACCTTCTCAAGTGTGGACAGGCTCATGCTAGTGAAATATATACAAAGAAAATGGTGAATACTACCAATGCCAAATTAATGAATTACATTATCAATGCCTTATGGAAAGAGCTATGAATCACATTGCAGGATAAAGAATGAATTTTTCCCCTTTGCTTTTGAAAGAAAAAGCAATATATGGTCTGAAGTCTAGGTTTGATATTTCTCTCTACTCTTCTCCCTCTCAAAGCTTTCTTACAACCAATAAAATTCACAGGTTTGCCATATCTTATTCAGTGAGCAGGCAACTTAAAAACTAATATGCTGTGTTGGCACCAAGTGAAAGAAATTGATTTAGAAGATGACAGCAAAACGGCCATGCTGAAATGTGTATAGCCAGGCAGTGTCACACTTCCTTGGAAAGCATTCAAATCAATTTCTCATGGATATGTATTCCTGAGGAGCTGTATCAGACCAAAAAAAGCTTCCTTCAGGAAGCACTGATCTGTCCAGTGGGCTCCCATCAGTGCACTTCCACAGTGCCAGCCCAGAAAGATTTACTGGATTTAACGTACATTTCTCTGGTGTGTTAGTGCAGTGTGCCTGAGGTGGCAGACTAAGCTGGAGCCCGGGACACCCAGTGCTGATCTCAGCTTAACTCCTCATTTGTCACTGGATCAGGGGCAAGACACATCCTTTTCACTCCAGTTTCTCCACCTGCAGAATGGGACAACTGAATCTTTTTACTCAGGGGTCTGAAAAAGTGTCTGAGGAAGAAAGGATGAAACAGCTAGCTCATTGCTGCTGCTACAGCTGTTACATTGCAGTTCAAAACATCTGATTTCGATATCAGCATTTAAGACCCAAAATAGACTAGATACACTTTCCTGTTCTTATGCTGTATCATTGGCCACGCCAAGCTTCAGGCTTGGACCAGGAAGGACCAAATTTCTGAGGGCAGTCGTGGGATTTGTGGGTAACAGTCTGAATCAAACCACTAGCATTTATTTTTCAACATTACTGTAATCAGCCACAAGTCTCTCTTAATGTATTAGGGAGAGTTGGATTTGGACGTGTACAATGGCCAGTTGCCCAGAGAGCCAGGAGATTATCACAGAAAGCAGAAAGTTTTGGTAAACTCACAACTTCATTACAAAGCCTGTTTGGATTTAAGAGTACAGATGAGCTTTTGGGCAGACAGAAAATACCTAGAGAAATGGAAATTATATCCATAAAGAAAAGGCAGTGAGATTGGACTGTTTAGAAACTTGTCTTTTAAGAAATAGTGACTGCAGGTTTCATATTCCCAGGGAATGAGATTGCATGCACACCGCAATACAAAAAAGGAATAATAATGTGAAATGGAAATAGAGCAGATGAGCGTGAAGGTTTTCTGGTTGCCGATCTCCCTTCCTCCCCTGAATCACAGTCTGTCTGTAGAAAAAAAAAATGTTAGAAGCAGTTTCTGTTATTCTCCCTGGCAGACAGAGCTTAGCAAGTTACTAACTTAGAGGTTGTCTTTTGCATTTTTTTAAGGAAGATCATCATCTTTCTTCATATGCATGAAATCCTGTATATCACCTCACTGCTGCTGAACTCACTGCTGCTTCAGAGTTCATTATTTGAGGGATTAATTTTCTGTTCTGCTTAATGGTTTTGTCTGTGTGGTTTATGGGTTTGGTATTGTTTTGTTTTGAACTACAGCAAAATACACTTGCAAGCACTTTGTGTATCTTTAAAATCCTAGAAACATTTAGGTTGGAAAACACATCTAAGATTGAATCCAGCTATTAACCTAACGCTGCCAAGCCTCAGGTGCCTACATATCATCCCTCTGGATGCATAGTTCCCTTCCTGCTTCCCCTTTGCTCTTAAGGAGACAACCCTTTGCTCTTTGACTAACCACATTATATCCCATTCTCTTTTCCATAAAAGTCTCCAAAAAACGCTCTAGTCTGTGCAGGACAGCTCCATCTGTGAGTTACTGGGTTCTCTAGGAGTCTGCTTTGAGGTAGATCCCACTCCTGAGCAACTACTGCCCGTGTGGAGGTCAGGTGTCACTGAACCCAAAGAGAGTCACTCCAGGGCCAGCACCAAGCAATCATTTCGAGGTCCTCTGTAAGCACACTTTGTAGATGGTTCACGAGGGTGCATTTGAAGGAGCTGAAGGCACCGCATTAGTTTATTCTGTTACAAAAAGATAAATGCAGCTCTTACTAGGGTCTCCTGGAAAAGTGGGTTGAGATGTTGCAGAAAAAAAGTATGATCGTGAAAAAAAGAGTTTCCATCTTTTTCGTGCTTTATTCCTGTTTCTTTGATGAAATGAATGGAAAACTGTTGGTTTAGAATTAAACAGAAATGCAACATTTTCATTTAGATCTTTTTGAAGGGGGATGAAACATTTTGGGATCCCCCTGAGACTTGTGCCTTATTTCAAGTTTTTCTCTCTTATCTCAACCCACTTTAGTAAAGATAAAAAGAAGAGAGCAAGGAAAAACCACAAAAACTGAAACCTAAATTGTCCTCTCTGATTTGTATCAGCGTATAATTTACTTTGGTTCTCAGAAGGTTTCATCACACTAGCCAGCTCTACCTATTGGTGAAGTGAATGATGCAAAATTGTGTCATCTGGTTATGTTTGAAACAAGGTAACATTGCTTAAAATGTAATATTTTATAACAAAACAAGCTCATGCTTTGTAAGAAAATGAGATAGCATGTGAAGAATATAGACCGGTCTTGCCAGTTTTCAGTTTGATAATCACTGGAGTGTTGTATCAGTGTGTCACTTTTTCCTGGAGGAGTAAAATGGGATTATTTGGTTTGGTAGCATTTTGTTTCCCAAGTGTTATAGTGGAAAATTCTCAATATTTTCAGATGTCTAGCAGTCAAATATTGAGAACTTTATTAGTGTGCTATCAGCAGGTCAGGACCACATTTTCCTGCATGTACTTATTTTTGAGAACAATAATAAACCCTCCAAACCAGAATTATTTTGTTGATTTCTTCTTGGCAACTCTTCTTGCACCTTGCAGTATTGTTACTTAAACAAGAATTGTATTTTGGAAATATGCTTCACTGTTTGCCAGTCTGGCTTGATGACCTCACTACACTGTGGGCTTTCTGTTTTGCAAAGGCTGATGGGTTAAGTGCTTGACCATAAACAGACTGCATTGAAAGTTATCTGAATATTCAAGTGTTCAAGGCCGTCTTTCACTGGCACATCTTGTCCTAGCAAGTGGCTGAGGTAGAAGAGGAATCCTGAAAAACTTGGGGTAGGATCCAGAGCTGGCTTGCACCATTTTCCTTGGAATCATCTTGGGCATACCCCCTCCCCCACCTGTGAAGATCTGGCTGATTGGGCCTGTTCTCTTATTTCCTTTGACAGTGGGCACAACGGTGGCGGCTGTAGGCTCTGTACTGCTCAGGAAGCTCAGGTTTTATGAGTATCAGGCTGAAAGCTCAGCAGTGATGCCTGCCTTCCAGCTCAGAATTCCAAAGTGTCTCCAGCATCCCCTTATAACTGTGCTGCAGCAGAGCTGAGCTGTGGGCTATCAATACCATTCCGGGTGCTCCTTTGCTCTGGTTCTGTATGATGTATGACACTAGAGATTAATTAATTGAATGTTTTATTTAACAAAGATTAAAATAAATTAATAAGCAATGTACTGCCTGGCCAGAACACCCAGTAAGTACTAGTAGTTTTCATTATCCCTCAAGAAATCATTGACTATTTTATGCGATGCAGTAATGTATTATTCATACACAATTTCGTTGGTAACATTATTGCAGATTCTCAATGTAGCAAGAATGTACATAAAGACATGAAATCCTTAGGAAGAGAAAGACAGGTGGTCTTCCATAAAAATGAGAATGCGCAGTTCATATTCATACACACAGAGGACTACAGGTCTTCGTGGAATGAGGCAAACACCTTTTGATCCTGGTGGTGAGCCTTATTCTTAAAGAACGCCTGTTATTACTCATTATGATGCATTAATCCCTCTCAGTTTCTTAATGATAAACTTTAAATATTGACCTGAAATGTTATTCTCTGCCTGAAGCTGAATATTTTCAGTCCTGTTGTTAGCAATGCACCTGCATTTATTACATGGACAAATATCCACATTCCCAGCCAATTTATTCACCAGGCTTGGGATGGAAGAGTATGCAGCTGGAGAAACTCATCTGCATAGCTCGAAGTCTCATCCTCTGCAGTGACAGGACACAGCACACAGAATTGTCTACCCCACACTGTCATCTAAGGATAAGGACTGAATTTCATGGTGTCTCTTTGGCAATGTAAAGTAATGGTGGTTTGGAGACATTTGTTCAGCCTCCCCCTGGTGTAAATATGCATAATTTTCTGGCATCAGGGAGGTTCACTTACTGTCATCTCAGACCCATGACTTTCCTGTTCCTTGAGTTTCAGGTTTCCCAGCCTGAATGCTGCATCCAAGGCAACTTCTTGTCTTGCCACAGCAGGTTTTTTTTGTCAGCAGTGTGCTACTTTCTAATCCATGGTTCTGCAGGCATTGTGAAATCGAGGAATGAGCCTTTGTTCCAGTGGTAGCAGATGGCACCGCTACTTTATGTTTCCACCCTGAAGCACTACCCAGCTGGCTTGGGCCCTGCTATGAGGGATGAACTGAGCTCTGCCTCACCCACTGCTGCTGCACAGGCTTAGCACAGGTTCTTTTCTGCCTTTGGGGACCTTGGTGCTGTGACTGCACAATAAGGATGCTCTAGGGCTGCTGCCATGCCCATTATCAGACCAGAATCTGTCTAAAGGCAGTGGATCTTGGATTTCACATCAACAGTAGAGGTCAAAAACTGTCATTGTATCCTCCACAATATGTCCAAACTGTATTCTTGTGGCATGGACTCACAAACAGAGACCTTATGATACTTACACTGAGTGCGATGGAAAAGCATATTGTGTTAATCCTTTTCTTTGCCCTATGCCTTATGGTTGTCCTTGAAACCTTGCAGGCAATATTGTTATCTGAGATATATTGCTGTGAGAGTGTGCTACACTGCATTGGGCTCTTGAGAAAGCTTTAACCCTTTCATATTTTAAATGTATATTTGTCCTTCTTTAATTGAAAAGTTGCTAGGAGTGAAAGGTTTGTGGGTTTGAATTGTTTGAAGGCTGCTTTGACTTTTGGTTGCCAAGGAAACAGTTTTAATGTAGAATTGGATTGCAGCGACTTCAAATTCTCAGTTCTCTTAGGGTCTGTGCATTCTTCATGATGGGAACTGTTTCAGTGGGAAACTGTTTCAAAGTGGTTTAGTCCCGTCTGGGTTTGGCATATCTAAAAAATGCTAAAAGGGCTTGAAAGTTCAGCTGGCACTGAAACTTCTAGGCCAGTTCTGTGTTCTGTGCAGATCCAGGGCTGGACCCGACACCAAAGCTGCCGACTTGAGACATTGGAATACATGCACCAACATGTTACCCTTTACCTGACTCATACCCTCAACCTCTTGTATTACTCCTTTGCCTGTTCCTACAAGTGGCGTATGCACCAGTGGTGTCACGATTTACTGAGGGGTGGGTTGTGTGTAATGTACTGGAAACTCTTCACATTAAAGCCCCTATGAAGATGGGAAAACTGTCTGCTTTGTACAGTTACTGATTAAATCTTACATGAAGAAGGCCCAGGAGGTGATAAGTCTACAGATCTGCAATCCTTGTCTCTCTCATGATCAAGTTGTTGAGAATTAATCCATCTCTTAGAAACCTGTATTGAGACTAGGATACCTCTTCACTCTCCTTGCAGCCCGCTATGTTGTTCCCAAAGATGTGTGACATTGGTGCATAGCATCTTCCATCTTCAGGCTAGAGCTGAGCCATTAAAGTGTAGAGCATGGATTTGCTGAAGTCCTTGGAAATATTTGCTTGACTGTTTTTTCAGAGGCAAGTCATGGGATTTCTAGGAATGCAGCCTCTCTCGGTTGCTATCCTCATTTTTCCTGAGGCAGGGAGTGAATGGCCACCTAAATTACCTGGACTCCTCCGGCAGCAGGACCTCTGTTCTCACAAGCTGTCAGAACTGCAGAGTAAATAGATGCTGTGTTGACACCTCAGGGATGGGAGGACACAATTCAACCCAGTTCTGCAGGGGAGGCATTTCCTTTTCATAGGTACATATCAGAAGGTTGAGCGGTAGACACTTCTTGCCCCCATTGCAGCATTTAACAGACTACATGGAATGGTGTAGGAAGCCCATCATGGTCCAGGCGCTGGGCTGAGGAAATAGAGAGGAGGGGAAAATCTGTCTAAGCAGCTCAGACATCTGCCAGCCAGAAGCAGCTTCATACCATGCAAGTTGCAAAAGCGCCTTTCACCAAGAGTTCTCTCCCACATCAGGAAAAGACAAAGCTTATCTACAGTAGTGGTTATGGGGGAAATAGGTTAAAAAAGAAAAAAAAAAAGGGTATTTTCTCCTGGAGGCACATCCTTATATCCCTTTTATGTGGAGCATGAATACGTTAGCACACAGGAAGAACTCACTTCAATAGCAGGTTCTGCTGCGCAGCAAAAGGCCACAGCTGCATAGACGTGAGCCTCCAGCCTAGAAGGGGAATTGCACACCAGCTTTGGAGGCTAATAAAGGCATGACCTTCTTGCTTAATGAAAGAAAAATTTCCCAGGAGATGCTGTTCCCTGCTGGCTGTTTTACATTCTCCCAGTCACAGGCCACAGTCCAGTCCCTCCTTTGCAATCAGCAGCACTTGTGTTCTCACCCGAGCACCAGCCGTGGGAGGGTGCAGGTCTGGCTGGATGTGGAGCTCTGGGTGAATGATCAGGAAATATTTTTCAGGCAAAGAGGTCAATTTTAAAAAGTCATTTATTGCAAAGGAAGCATAGGACATGAGAAAGTTTAGCAAAGAAAATTCTTGAAGGTGGTTGGGAGATGTGGGTGATGAGTCCTGTGTGGCCCAATGCTTTAAATCCCCTGGAGTTTATGCAATTTGAAGCAATGCAAGGAGGCTTCAGGACATCTGGGCCATTTTTTCAGTCCTAGTAAAATATAATAATTTTTACACTCATAAGTTTTGATGGTTCAGGATTTGAACTGGACAATAGGATTGGGTCAGTTGGAGAAGCCTTTGTGAAACTGATATATTCATTATGATTTCATCACACTCCAAATAGTTTCTGAAAGTGAATTGATTTCTGGGCTGCTATTTTGGAACGAGTCAGGGATAAAAAGCTTTACTAATGTCAAAATATCCCGTTTTGACTCTGGAAAGACTCCATTTGGGTAGAGGTGTTTTGTTTGGTTGGTTTTTTTGGGGTTTTTTTTTTGTTGATTTGTTTTTAATGGCATCATCATTATATTTCAATGTATAAATGCAGTCTAATTTATTTCATAGCACAATTTTATATCAGTCCAAAGCAATTATTTTTTTCTTGAAATGTCATGTTTAATTTTGCCTCTTAATGAATTTAGAATTGGAAGTCTCAAAGCTGTTGATGAAACCAAATGTTCATCATTTTTTTGGACAGCTCTGTTCAGGTGCTCTAAATTTGGCTGTGGTAATCACTGCATAGCACAGACTGCAGTGTCTTCCTCCTACCCTGCATCTTCACTGGCTGGGGTAAAATCACTTCAGAAAAGAAGGGCTTATTCCTGTGTAAACTGTGAAGTGGAAAGGAGTAGCTATTGTCATCAGGTTTTCCAGGGTCTACTACAGTACTGATTCAGGCCACGTATCTTGTAACAGGCATTAACAACAACTGTATATATAATAAGTTTGACACATTTGAGTTCTAACAACCATAAACTCCAGGGATTCAAGCCAACTTCATTAAAACGGTGGAAGAAAATGTTAGCAAGTCATTTTAAATGGTGTTGGCATATATACACCTTTTGACTTGAATCACTTACTGTTGTCCCAGTAATTCAGTCTGGGTTTTCTGGCACACTGTGTGAATGTAAGGAGGAAGTGGTAGAGTTCCCTTAGACTCATGCTGATGTTTTGGCTGTATCTTTGCAGTACTTGCTCCCTCTGCATGTGTTTGTGTGTGTATTTATATTTTTTTTTTAGATTTTTATTTATATATACATGGGGGAAAGCTAGTATTTTTTCAGATGCAAAGTATTATGGAGCATAAGCCCAATATTTAATGCTTAAGTTCTTTAGATATTTTACATCTTGGTTGCTAAGGTAGGTAGTAGGGCTTAAATAATTCTGCTGTTCTGGACATGTATATGCGTCTATCTAACAGTTTTTGAAGCTGGTGGCCAATTTCAATTACATTTTGAAGAGAAGCAGAGGTGTCAGAGAGACTGCACTCCTACAAGTTTTTAAGGATTAGTAGCTCATAGAGGAGCCACAGTCAAGGAAAGCTAACCCTTTGTTCAACAGCAGGAAAGCATGCAGTAGAAACACTTGTGAACCTGATTTACTAGTTCCTATGGCTCATTCGAATTATTTGTTTAAACCTGAAATACACCTAATTTATACAGAGAGCAGTGTGTCTACACATATTTGTCTGTTATACGCATGCATAATGTTCACTGAAATCCTTCCAGAAATTAATTGTGCTCCTCCTTCCTAAAAGCAGAACCTCAGCTCCATCTGGTGGCTCTGTGATCAGTAAGGCAAAACTGCTGAAATATGTCGTCTGTGATTTTGCATTTTGTCTGGTGGAAAAAACATAAGCATGGAACCAGACACACAGATAAGTGTTAGCTCCCTTGAGATAGATTTTGTCTATAAAGAAGACCCTTATCTTTTGGTTCTTTTTTTTTAAGGGGGGTTGTTTTTCTGAATTTAATGCCTTTAGAGATCAGGGGGCTTTTTCTTCAATCATGAGCTAAAAAACTATTTAAGAAAAAGGGAGAGATTTCCCTCTACCTTACCTCCATCTCTTGAGAGCAGAAGGTAAAGCTTTATGAGGAAGGTCAAATATTATATCTGAGTCGCAGTGTCTTTCTGATTTATAACTCTTGTCATGTGACCCCTGGAACAAAGCTTCAAGCCAGCTGTAAAACCAGAAATACTCATGGACGTGTATAACTAATTCTTTACTAATAACATATTCTGATAAAATTAAAATGCTAACGGTGGGTATTTTCTTCCTTCATTGCTTTTTGTCTGCTTATATTAGGAAGACGTTGGGTATAGATTTTCTGCTTTGTAGCTGATTTGTAGTCAGAAATTATTTTTTATCCAAGTGGGAAAACAAAAAAGAATGATGAAATGAATTTTTCATCAAAAATTAGTGCTAAATATGGCAGAGTTTTTGTTTTGATTTTGGTCACATGTTTTTAAAAGAAAAAAAAATTAGGGCAATGCCAAAAAAAAAAAAAAAGTAACTGTTCTGTTGAAACAGTAGGCCTGGATTCACATTTTCAATAAAATAAGCGATGTAAATGGATGAAACTTCTTTTTGGTGAAAAACAAAATGGCTTGTGGCAGTGAGCTGTGCTGTCTCTGATTTTGCACTAACATGAGGGCCTGGAAGTAGGGCAGTGAGAACTGGTATAGGCATGCACAAGGTCAGCTGAGAATTAGCTCCTTTGCTCTTTTTCCATTGTGAATTGATACAACAGCACTACTGAAACTCTGGGCTAGCTCACAAAATTTAAATACATTCTAAATTGATACATTTTGTTTTAAAAATGTTAAAATTAAACAATTTGGTTTCCCTCTGCCTGCCGCTGAAACTCAATGACTGTTTGCATAGACTAAAACCCATGTCTTTGATGAATTTTAATAATGTGGCTGACATATAATTCTTCACCCCCTTTTGGCAATTAGCAGAATTGTTGGATCATCATTCAGCTTTCAGATCTTGTTGTATGTATTGCATGTGGCCATGAAAGTGGAAAACTTTACACTTAAGGTGCTGATTAAGAGGAGGAGGAGGAGATCGTGAGCTAGCCTGATGAGAGGAAAGCCAAAGCAAATTTCTTCAGCAGGTGCTTGCTGAGAGAAGAGGCAAGACTACAGTATGGAAACAGTATTCCAAGAGTAGAATTCACTTATTCCTTGTACTGCCCTAGTCCTTTGGGACAGCCTAGCTCTACTTTTTAACAATATCCCCAATGCTCTCAGTGCCACAAGCAGTGAGCAAATCTGAATCTATGCAGAGGAGGAATGGTGAAGGGTAGATCAAGGCGTTGTAAAGTGCAGCAAATACAGCCAGGTAGAACAAACTCATAAGTCAAGCGTCTGAGTAAAAAAGGACATCTTGCAGGAGATTTTAATCCTTAAGAAATTCAAGTTTGCTACAGAGGTGCCCTCACTGAAGTTTACAGTCTCCATGTGCTCCTGGCTTATGCTGCACTTACCCATCGCTAGGCATTTGGCAGTGGAGCAGTTGCATATTCTCTCCTTTTTATACATTGCACTCTCCTATGTATGGGGGAGAATTTTATATAGCCACGAAGAGTTTTATATGCCTTGGTGACATTTAATCTACATGCATTCCTCTACTTCTCCGTTTTCCTAATGAACAAGCTGTAGGTTGTGTATTTTGCATACATTAATGCCTTGTCACTTCGAACTCGAGGCAGAAGACTGTTCCAGGCAGAAATACCATCTTGTTCCTGTCACAAGTCTTAATACAGGAGAATATAAAGAAACACAGCATTTGGAGTCTTTTAAGCAGTTTTAACCAACACAGGGTGTTTTCCTGTCTTATCTGTTTATAATAATACTTAAGATCTTAAATGAGAGCTGTTTCTCCATGTGAGAAGCACAGACTTCATTAATAATAAAAGACAGCCTTTTCCTAAGCTGTGTACACTCGTGATAGACAGTGGCCAAGAAATGTTCATCCCTCTCACCAGGAACTGGTGCAAAAATGACCAGGTTACACAGAGTGGTTGGGTCAGAAGGGAGATTTAATCTCTGCTGCAAAAAAAAGAACATACACATATACACATAATGTAATAAATTGCTTAAGACTGAGGCTAACTAAAACAAATGTGTAGTCTGCTGCTAGGCAGTTGTAAATGGTGTGCTCCAGAGAAGGGAGCTGTGCAAAATGGTTTAGCAAAGCCCATGTGACAAAACTGCTCCCCCATTTCTGCCACTTGCACCTTTAAATGCATGCTGAATGCATGTTTGAAGGATGGCATCTGCAAGACAATATTTTCCCAAGAACAAACGAACAGTCTTATTGGCACGCAAAGCTGTTCAGTGTTTTCCATTCCACTCATGAAGTGGAGGTGAACTTTTCTGGCATTTATAAAGAGAAACAAGCCCAGAGGACACAAGAGAGCAGCCATACTTGCGCATATTTGTGTTTGCATTCAGGTGCAGTGGGGGATTATGGTACAAGAAGGCCGGATATCGATCTGGGAGCAGACACTTCTCAGGACAGGCTGGAAGGATCCACAGAAAAAACCATCACAGCCCCTGGAGACCCCTTGGCTTTCCCCCACTTCTGAGCAACCCCACTTTTGCTTCATAGCATAAGGTACATTCCCTCCATGTGCTTGTGTGCACATTTTAATGCTGCCTCAAAAGAGCACTGACTTACAAGTTCACCATCACACATCCCCACAGAGACCCTGAAATGTCAGATCTTTAAGGACACAGTAGATCTAAAATACTTGTTTTAGAAGGAAAGTGGTCTTGCCCTACTGATCTGTGAGGAGCATGGAAAGGATGATGCCCTGGCAGGTAGATAAACACACAGCATACACCTCTCACATCCCCTTACCGATCATCAAACCCTTTTTGGTGGCAGGGAAGCCTTTTGGGGGCTTGGATTTGGGTTTGGTTCGGTGTCTGTTGGGGTTTTTTTGAGGGGAGGGGGTTATTTTTTTAATGCAAGCAGAGAAATGGGCAACAAAAAGCCAGAACTATGTGTTCGTAGCAGCACTGTATGTCTGTAGCATCACCATGATTTCTGTGCAGATTGCAGTTTTAAGCACTCCCTTACAGCAATTCATTAACAATTATTAGCTAGAGATCATGGTGGCAGTGGAGAAAGTATTCACTTTCTTGTGTAGTAGTTAACTAAAACCTGACCTTTTGAACTCAGTTTGACCAAAAAGGATAAAATCAATCATAAAACAAATATATATTCCCAAATCAAAGTGTGTTTCCTAATTGGCAACTTTTACTGCGTTGCAGTAAAAGCTTTCAACACACTTGATGCGATTTTGACACGTTGCAATTTGGTCTGTGGAGTTCTAATGATTGTACGTGAGGTAACATTGATTTTAGGCTTATTTTTCTCCTTTGCTGTTTTTCTTAGTCACCTGCTATGGCATCTGAATCTACACACAAAAAATGAAGTGTTGTTCAATCATACTACAGTCATGGCACTGTCATTGCATCTGAGCTTCTCTCCTTTGATGTTAAGGGAGCCTGCAGAGCCCATGCTCCTGGCTTGAGCATCAGAAGGAAGCTGCTTAATGCAGGCCATCTGAATAGCCTTTTGCTGCCCCTTGTCATGTCTTGTAAGGCTTCCTTAAAGTCACATGCTTACTTAACAATGGCATTTTTAGAGGAATCTTTAGCATGGACTCAGTGGATTGCAGATTGGGAGTGTCTCTGAATACCTTAACTTAAATATGTTGTAGTTTTATGTAGCTCTAGGGGAAGAAGAGGATGGTTGTAGTGGTAGTTTGGGTATGTCTCTCTCACTGGTTGTCTGCTCTGTGAAGCTGTTTGCACAGCACCAGGTCTGAGCGAGAAATACGACAGTGGGTGTAATGAAAACATCAGGAGCTCTCATTAGGGCTGGCTGACCTTTCCATCTGAGCTGTGGGTCTGCAGCAGGTTCCATTAGAAGCAAATGTCCAAGGAACTGTTGAAAATAACTGGTCACTTATTTTAAGTGACAGCAGTATCAGCAGCAGTATCCCTCTGCTTCATAGGGAGCCTCACAAAGACACTTCACAGTCCATAGAAAAGTAATTTTTCAGGATCACAGAAATACCAGTACTGACATAAGGCAGAACATTTTTCACAATGATGGAAAATTCATATGCTTTGCCTAGCATTAATTTAATCAAAATACTAGACACACCAAATTTATGATTTGACCTTGGCTTCTGAAAATTTCAGAATGACCCAAAAGGATGCTTTGGCCAGAGAAGATAGACCAGACAATCAAATTTATCTAATCTGAGCTTTTGAATTACATTTATTTGTACTGTGCTCATTGAAAAGCTGAATTTTTACCGTCCTTCCCTGGAACAGGTTATTTTTGGCATCAGTATCCAGTGTTATCATCAATGTAGGATAGCTTTGCATGTGGGAGCCCCGTTCTTCTCCTGGTCTATCACAAACCCTTCTCTACTCAGAGATGCTGGGGAGGGGAAGACTTGGTGCCCAGTTGTAACAGCAGAGACTCCCCCTCAAGGAGCTTCTGATTAAGATCACGAGGCAATGTGCTGTTTAATTTGAGGAAAGATAATACCCAGAGGTGATATATTCAGTCACAGTAATTAATTGAAATCAAAGAGCACACAAAAAGGTGAGAGAGACAGCAGAGAAAAGGTTAAGCAGAGCACCTTGTATCAAATGTTCAGCTGAGGATTAGCTGTTGATTGTGGAGCATAAGCCAAAAATCAAGTTTTATTGTGTGCCCTAGAGTGATTTCTGTGTTCAAAATTAAATCAGAAAAACAGGCTCTTGTTTATCTCCATACATTATAGCAGCATGTGTGACAAGAAAATAAAGAAGTCATGAAATATTATTAGTCCTTTCTTTTTATTGATTACTGTGTTTCTTTAGCTGCAGGAAATGCTGGAGAAAATTTATGGCTCCAACCTTTAGTTTAAAAATTAGTGTAATTGTTAAGCTTTGGAATTATGAACAGCTGCTTCTTGAACAGTAACAAGAAGACAACCTTTAAAAAAAAAACTGATATTCTCCCTGCATCAGGAAAATTTCACACAATAACAAGAGCTGATCAGTAAGAGTAATAATCTGCTTTAAAAGGGAAATGTAGAAGACAGTAAATAAGAACAACTGTTGAAACAAACAGTGCAAGGCACATAATGAGGGTGTTTCAAAGAGATTTGCAGTAAATACAGCTTTCTTTTTAATAACAGGATGTTTACAAGTTCCTCTCACTTTTTACTCCTGAGTCCATCACAGTAATTCCACTGGTTTAGATGGCGCAGTAATCTAGTCAAGACTAATGAGAGTTAGCTTGCTATTCTAAATCATACCAGCTTCATCCTCCTAGTCCACTTTTGCTCAAAAATGTTTCCTCCACAGAATACTGTGCTCTTCCTCCAGAAGAGTTAAATATTGGGGGCAGTGGCTTTATAAATAAGCTGTTGGTTTATCTCAGCCTTTGTGGTTGACACTTCATCTGTCCATAAATTTTTAAGCTGCCATTACAGTGCTGTTGTATCTTTAGGGGAGTGGTGCATCACTTTGCCCCATCCAAAGTATCTTCCCTTTGCATGAGTTCTGTCTGCCCAGACTCAGAAGAAAGTATTTTCTTTTAAATACTTTTAAAGGTTGTTTCTGGTTTATTGTAAGATATTTCTGTTCCTAAGGCATCTTTCATCTGACGATTAGCATCAAAGCATTTTGTAAGCTTTGATTCTTTAGCTTCCTCTGTAGTCTTAAGGTATTTTGAGAAAAAGGTTTTGTGTAGCTGAGTTGAAACTTACTTCTTAACAGCACAGAGCAAGGTGACACAACAGCTTGGGTCAGAATTAAGAAGACAAGTAATGGTTGGCTAAAACTGTGAGAGGAAGCTGATGTGGAGAACAGAATACATTATTTGAGTGCTTCATGTGCAATTGAGACCTCCCTCTCTTTCACCTTCACCTTATTTTGTCCATAAATCTCCAGAGGAAATAAAGAACTGGGCATGAAGCAGAGTTTGCAGAAAACCTTGCTGAGCTAGAAAATGGAGGAGTGGTTGGAGAACAGCAGTGTTGGGTCCAAGGTCACAGCCAGCTTATGAGAAATCAAGGGCTTGGGATGCTCCGTCATGGCCAGAAGGTGCATTGGATGAGCAGTACCACAGCTGGGATGTGTGGTCCTTGGAATTCCTCCATGTAGCTGAGAACTGGGAAATCCAGAGGCACACAGGAGGACTGCTGAGGATCTGTAAGGCAAGCCAGCCCAGAAGGGAAAAAGCAAGTGACCATCCTTCAACAAAAGGGATGTGGCCAACAAAGCCATTCAGTTCTGGCCATTACCTGTTTCTACTGGTACAGTTGTGCTGAAAAACAGCTATTCAGTGTTAGCTGTAAGCCCTCAGAGATGTCTACACATGTTCTTTATTTCACACTAAGAAATTGTCAAAATAATATCATTGGAGTCTTTCACTGTAGAAAAATTGAGTGAGTGCCCAGTCTTTGCAATAGTGAATGAGCCGATATGACCATAGGTGTAACAAATGCCAATCCAGTGAATCATTTCCTATGCCTGATTTTCAGGTGTCTTTAGCACTCCCACCAGGAGTAATTGTTTAAAGAGCTCTCTAGTCAAAGGGACCAGATTTCTGAGTGGCTCAGCACTCTTTGAGAGCTACCTATTCCCCTAGCATCATAAAGAGATATGCAGAGGGTGAGCTGGCAGAACATGCTCTGACCAACTACAACACAAGCATGTGTCTTGGTCTTCAATAACTTGCTGTCAGCTTAAAGATGATGCTGAAATGCAAAAGGATATGCAGCCTGGGAAAATAATGGCCATATTTGTTTAACACACTTTACAACAATGGTTATGTCACATAATTTTAAGTGAATCTTGTTCGTTAGAGGCTGAATCTCTGCATTCGGTGCTGTAGAAGCCTGAAGGAATCACAAAGAATTTGTCTAATTGGCATCATGGATGAAGGCTGCTGAAGCATTGGGAACGACCACATCTTCCGCACCAGTAATGATCTTATTGCCATGGTTACAGTTGTCTGACTCTCCTTCTCCCTGCAAGTTGACAAATCACATTAAGAATATTTGCAGAACCTTGAAAGTCTCACCTAGGATACAAGTAGTTGAACAGCTGCTTTAAAAGCCACTTCTGCCTATAGTCATGCCCAATCCTGCTTCAACTGTGGGGAAAGCCCTCATTGTCTGTAAAACCGAAATATCTGCTCACTCCTTAATCCCAGACATTGCCATCCCAGGGACCCCTTGAGCTTTGTGAATGCTGAGCAGGCAGAGCCCTATGGAGAGGTATGAGGTAAAGCAGAAGTTTCCCATGTGTCTTCCTTCCTCAGGAAGGGAATTAATATAATTCTTGCCAACCTGTTCAGATTAGGAGGCTGGGTTAGGACAGAGGCACTGAGATCAGGGTGAGTTGGTCTTGACTTGGCAAGGCAGAAATGTTTCTTCTTTTCATGAGATGAGAGCACTGATTCCAGCTGCCCATGAAATATGAGCCATCTTTCATTCCCCGTCAGGAAGCTGCGCTCTACCTGAATGGGGCAGGTGTACAAGAGCACAGGCGGTAAGAGCCAGAGCAAGGGCACTCATCACTCTTGACTAAAGAGCCTCAACTCTTGTTCTGGGAATTAAAGAATAAAAGGAACGTGGTTACTAACCCACTATGGCACTTTTATGCCAAGTCATATTCCAACCCTTACGATTTGTGTCCTTTTTTTCCCCTCTGCATCTTTCTGTTAGCAAGCAATAGTACCTTCTTTTCCCACTTTTTCCATTTTCAGCCCCTCTTGTCTCAAACCGGGTGGAAACAGGGTGGCTTGACTTAATCAGGTGCCTCACAGGAATTAAGAAAAATTTTCTTTCCAAAACACTTTGTCTCAATTTCTTGGCTTGTAAGGATCTGTGTGGTGATTTGTGTAGTTTCAGGATAGTCTGTAATCCACTGTGTCTTTTTCCATGGAAAATGTGAGGATGCCATTTGTCAGGCATGCACAGGAACCAGTCTGACAGGCATTTGTGCATGTATCTTCTCCTTATTTTGTAAGATGAATTGATAAATGAAGAATGGGTTTCATACAAACAGACTTACAAGGCATCACTTAGTACAATTAGTGGGATGGGCAAAGCATCTGTTTATCAAGCACACTGTCTTTGTGCTCATCTGCCAGTTTTGAAGGCTCACATAAGGTGAGTCTGAAATGTGTTCAAGGTTTCAGGAGAAGCATCCATTTGAATCTTTTAAGTGAGGTCAGGAGAGCAGAAGCAGCAAACAAACTTGAAAATCTGGAAAGGGGAATAAATGTCAGTGGGTCTGAGACAAGCCTTATTGCAAAGGGGCACGAGTTTGGTGAGAGGCAGGGCATGTCTTTTTCTGATGGTTTGCTTTTACTGTTGTGGATGGTATCAGTGAGCCTCTCCCTCCCTCTCAGGCACAGAGTTTCCCCTCTGAACCATTACTACACAGGACTCTGAGGCCACAGCAGCTTGCAGAGGGGGAATTTTTCAGTATCTCATGGGAAATGTAGTCGACTCAGAAGCCCTCAACTTGGAAAGAGGCTCTAGCACTATTTCCAGTGAAGTGACAGTGGCACTTCACAATAATCAGTGTTCAACTTTACATTAAAAAAAAAAAAAAAAAGGAACTGTTTTCAGTGAAAAATGCTTTTCTAAATGTTTATTTCCAAATCTTTGCCTACATCTTTTGCACAATAAAACATTATCGAGCCATGTGGAAGGGATGAACTCTGCATCTGCCCAACGTGCTCCACACTAACTGCATTAGCCTCTCCTCCTTGGCCATATGGATTAATGTTTTGAACTCTAACCTGTAGCCAATTTCATAATGGCCATCAATAACATCTAAAAGTACATGTGTATTGAAAAAGCAGGGAAGCAAGCACTCTCCTTTAGGTGATGGAACAACTGCATTATATCTGCATTGTCTTGGCAAAGTTAGCATTTTCCTCTGAAACCATGGATTGGGGATTTTTTTGCTTGTTGGGTGAATTGACAAAGATTGCATCAGGCATAACTTAGAAGGCATTGGACCAACAAAATGCAGTGACTCGTATTATGGCTTTCACAAGTTGTTTGAGCAATGGGTCAATTCTCAGTTATTAATAGCTTGCAGGGAGAGATCAGGCTGCGGTCTTTGATATGGTTTTTAAGTTGAACCCTACTGATTCAACTGTGCATGCAGAGGATGTCTGCAATTGCATCTTCGATTTTAAGTTATAACCAAGCTGTAGGAAATAAAAACTCCATGCCGATTAAATTATAGGATACTTTATTTTACTTAATCTTGCCCAGCAAGCTAAAATAAACATGCATCCTTAGATGTACCAGTAATTCATGTAACATGATAATTACTCAGTGTGCAATCATTACATTTCCAATAGCACTCATTACCCCAACAGCTCTCAAGCATTTCTGCAGCAACAATTGGCTTGTAGCTATAATGATACCATTTTGCAAGTTTTTGAAGGCATTTTTTTGCTCTGACTAGCATTGATTGCACTTCATTTACCTTTTTGCCCCTGCTATTGTTTATTGGCAAGAGTTTATCAATTAGCTCAGTCAAGATCCCAGCAAAAACTACTGTTTCACTCACTAAAAATCAATAAGGAAACTCAATAACTTTTTCTAAAACCCAATAAAGAAGCAGCAAATAAAGTGTTTGCAGCAGATATGTGCACAGGGCTTTGGCTGAATAGTTTATCTGATGAAAAAATTATGTTTTTTGTAAACTGTAACTACCCACCAAACGCAGCCTGAACCTGGAAACAATTTGTTCCTGCCTTGCCCTTTTGCTTTTGTTTCAAAATACTGAAATAAAGGTGGTGTTTTTAAAGAGGAAGTATTTTGATAGTTTAGAAAACATATCTTGAGATAAAGGTTATGGAAATGTGAAAGTACTGCCATTTTTGCAGGTTAAAACTATTCTAAAACCAAGCCACAATATTGTGTGCAGGGACAGGAAGGAAGAACAGGCGATGTTATGCTGCTCAGCTCAGACCAAAGCAACCACTCTTTGCCTCCACTTCCAAGTGACTTTGTAATTGTCCTTTGGCCTCAGTGGACATCCATTCTTCATGTTTAAAATGGGATTCCATCTGGAGTATATTTTTGGGGACATGGGCTAAAGCTCATTTGTTCTTTTTATGATGAGGCTAATGTAGTGACCTTCATAGCAGAAAGCAATAAAAAAAAAATTTGTATTGTAGTTTGGGATGAAAAAATCAAGAGGAATATATCTGATAATGAGCTAACTAATTCTAATGAAGAAACAGTAGGTGTTTTCAGCAGAGTTGCAGCAGGATCAGTTTTCAAATGCCCTTTAGATATGGGCAATAATCCTTGCTCTTTTCTACTACTGTGGCAGATAGAGACTTCCAACCAAGCCAGGATCTGGTATACTGTGTGATTCTCTATTGTTTGTGCACAAAATGCAAGATACTCCTCTCCCAGAAGATGTGCTAAAATAAGCAGATAAGACAAAAATACTGAGAGAAAGAAAATATTTTTTCTTGTTCAACTGATGAAGATAGGGGAGAAGTTGAGATACTTTGATTACCGGTGAAGTTGCAAGAACAGCCCTGAGGCAAACACTAGTGCCTTCATTTCCAGTAGGACACTTTAATCTTGTATTATCCTTCATGTACACAGGAACCAGAACACAGCAGTTGGGAAAAATTGTGCTTCTCAGATTTTGAAATGGTCCAGAGCAAGCAGCCGTTTCTGCATAACAAAACTGCTTAAGGCTTGTCAACAATTAACGTCATGTTTAGAAGGTAAAACATGTATTTCTAAAATCTGCTTCACTCTGATCAGATTAGAAAATAGTGTCAAGGCAATTAGAGGAAAATAAAGAAAGATGAAACTGCTCTCAGAGTAATGGAAAAATAATTATCAGTGTGCCAGCCAATTGCATGTTGTCCCTGCTGGATGTCAGAGGAGAAACATCTATTTTCAAAGTGCTTTTTGGGCTTCATCCTACATCATGCTCAGCTTGCTCAGTTCCCCTGCAATGTTGATAGAAACTAGAGGCACCCAGCACCTCAACAGCTGCCCTGAGTATCTGCCAGGATCAGCCTAACACGGACAAGGGCAGCTTGTGCACTGGCAATGAGAGCAACACAAAGGAGTTGAAAACACAACAAAAGAAAAAACAAAATGGGTTGAAAAATGCGGTAACTAAAGAGGATGGCTTTTAATCGTGATTTATTAACACAGTTGCTGCCATGCTCCCAGTGATTGTCTGTTGTTTTGGAAAAGTGTCTCCTTGGATGTGCTGACACATTTGTGTCTGTTTATGGGGAGAGAGCTCCATGAAACAGTCCAGCAGCTGGGAGACTGCTGGTATACTGGAAAGTGTGTGCATCTCTTGGAGAAAAGCCTACTGAACTTTGGTGAGGAAATTATTGTCGAGAGACTTTGAAACCTTGTCCTCCTGCTCACAATAGGTTACTCCTGGGAAGGGAAATTGAAAATACAACACTCTGATTCTGATTTTAATGAAAACCTTAGGAAAGTTTACATTTGCTTTCATGGTCTTCAGTTTATAGACTCTTGCAGCAGCAAAAGGAAAGGCCAGAAGTAGTACTGGGAGCTAGCACAGCCGCAGCTTCTCACGGTGGGGAAAAAATAGTGGATTCCATGAAGCTGTTGGGTTTTATTTTGCCTTGCTGCTATTTAGCAAAGGTAAATGCATTGTGAAGATCAGGGGCACAGCAGTCATGTGCTCTGGCCAGTGACATGAGCAAATATCGAATGATTCTGAAGTCTTCCCTTTCTTGGCTAAATAGACAATGGCAGCAGGAGAACACATGCCTCACCCTCCTGCTCTAAATGTTCTTAGACCTTTCTAAGTACAGCCAAGGGGAGGACTTTCTTAATCAACCTCATTGGTGATCTGACTGAAGGTCTTTAACAAGGTTTATTATTTTCTTCATCTTTGGCCTGAGTTGGTGAGATGGGTAATTAATTATAGTTTATCCATTTGTCAGGATGATTAAAGCAGCTCTGCTGTGTAGCTTGACCTTCAGGTAATCGGAGAATTCTTTTCACTTAACACTACCCTACCATTATATGAAATTTTTGCAGCCTCTTGTACCCCATATTTTCCTCTCCATTTTTCTGAATGTTTGCATTCTTCTAGTATGATTTTATTTTTTTAATCTAGAAAATATATAGAATCATTCTCATTAGGATTGGAAGAATTTCTGAGGCCCACAAGGACATTTATATTGAATATTGTGGGCAGTCCTGTAGGTTTATCAGCTTCTCTACAGATCTACATCCCTTTTATTGAAACTAATATATAAAACTTCCCTACCTCTTAGTAATTTATTCCTTCTTTCTTTACTGAAGCTAAAAATAAATCTTTTGTGATCCTACTCTCAGAGGTTTTATTGAAAACTGTACTTTTGCTTATTGAGGATGCTTAGAGAACCAGTTTAAATGCCTACCAAAGTGGTGGAGAGTACTGAGGTTCTTGTAGTGAGAGTCCAGACTGATGCTGGAAAGGTTATTCCTGCAATCTTGCTTGTGCTAAAACAGTAAAACAAACTCAGGATGTCTTTCAGATTTTCTTTGTCTTTACCATTACTTGAATTGAAAAGCCTCTCCATTTCCTTCTCTTTCCAAATTATCTCTTTCAACTTGTCTAATTGGGCAACTCCAGCAGATACTCCTGTTTCTGTCTTGGGAAGGACTTTTGATGATCCTAAACTCTAGTGGTACAGAACTGGCAGTGTGGTGGAGGACAGGAAGCCTGAAACTTGGCCACCTCCCTTCTGGTGCGCTCTTGAGAACTGCCTGCTGTTCACTCCCTGGTGACTTTTCTCACAGCGCCATTGTCTGTTAGTTCACCACATGTCAAAGGAATTTGACATGTGGTTCTCATTTAAAATACAATAGTGTCTGGTGTCAGTATTGTAATTGTGTATTCATATTCATAGATCACTTCAGAAAAATCCACTACTTGCCAGAGTCAAGAAGTTGTGAGCAAAGATTCCATAAGTCATGAGATTGCCTTAAAATCCCGAGACTCCAGGGTGTGTGCATGTGTATTTCTCTTGGGTGTTTCTTTAGGGTTTGCATTTTCAAGCTTTACCCTCTCAGCTGAAAAGAAAGTCACTTATGAATAAAAGAAAAGCTGAGAATTTCCTTCATGTTAGAGGGCTTCAGGAGCCACAACTTGAGCATGAAATGTCACTGGATTTGTAATGAAATCATAGGAGCTGGCAGAACTGCCAGCTTTTTCTCCTTTGCCTACTTCTTACCAAAAAAACCCTTTAAAATTGGACTATTGTTCCTATAATAATTGTAATTAAATATTACTGTCCTTTAATACATACCTCCTATTCTGTGACCCATCTGTAATTATTTTGTATTAAACACATGATTAACAGCAGAGTGCTTGATAATGATAAATAGCTGAGGATTTAGTGTATATCAGATGTGAGCCCACCTCTTTTTTTGTTGCTGTTTTTTAGCTGCAGTTACACATCTGCAATAAAACTGTAGTAAATACTTTGAGGAAACTTTTCCATTATTCCTTCCAAAAAAGATTTTTCTCCACAGCCCAAACTTTTGTAATTTAAAACCAAACATATGCATTGTCCACACATTTCAAGAGGCAGCTGGATTAAAACCTTTTGGATGAGATTTTAATGAATGACTGTGTTCTTTCACTGAATCAGTGCAGGGAGTAAATTTTTAATGACTCATTAACAAAGTTAATAGTTTTGAAAATCATTACAATGCGATTCCATTATTTTGTTTCTTTTTTGCAGTGCAACTAATGCTCCATGCATCATAGTAATGCATTTCTTTTCATGCTTCCAACAAAAGTTGTTCTAACCCAGAGCTTCCTCTAGGAAATGCGTTATAAAAATGGCAATTTAGAAATACTCTGAGCTGCTCAGGAGTTGGATTCAGGATCACAACAGACCTACTTGAGGGGCAGACACCTCAACCTATATGGGCCCCTTTAGAAGGAGATACATACTTAATATGATTTTCTAAAGTATTTGAATAGCCTATATAGCATTTTTTAATAGCCTATTTTTGAATAGCCTATTTTTGAATAGCCTATTTTATATTTAAGTAGGAATCAGAGACAAAACTTCTGTAGGCACTCTATATAACCCTATAAGCTGCCTAGATTTGTTTTCCTTTATTCACTGTTTGAAAAGTTTCAGATGGTCCTAGGTCTGCATTCATGTGCCCACTGACCAGCAGCCTTTGCCTGACATAAGAAGAGATTTATGCTCAATACTGTGTATTCCCTTCTATCTACAGGCAACCCTTTCTATTGGCTATGTTTTATGTACAGGCATATCTTTTATAGGAGCCTTTTTGCTACAGCTGTTGCCATGAAAATCATTCTGTTGCATTCAGTTCAGATCGACTACTTTGAGTGGATAAAAAAATACCTAAAATTATTTCCTGTAATTTATCTCTTAGTCAAATGTCTGTATAGTCCATTGCCCACTGAGTGAAGAGAATTTTTATTATAAATGTTAGCTAACAAGCTTCTTCTTTGCTAACTAGAGCATTAAATTCATTGACAAATGTTGTCATAGGTTGGTTTGTGAGCAAATAAATGGAGTTCAGAAGTAAAGAGAAGAAATATGAGGGCACAGAAAGGGGAAATGGAGAAATTTGGAAGCTTAATGCTTGTCAGCATTAGAGAAGACCTTTATCCTGACAAAACCATACAGGACAATATTTTAGAGTCAGTCATAAATGGGAAGGTACCTATGTGTCACTTATCCAATTTCACTCCTGCTCCTGATGGTCCCCAAGCTTGTTCCCCTTTGTCAGGAACACCGATTTCCTTATCAGTCTCATGGTGGTGCCTAAAGCCCAGGACTGGCACTGCCTGTGCCAGCAGCTGGCATGACTGAACAGGTCTTCAGGCACTTTGGTTTCAAAGGAACAAATTTATTTTTTTACATTGGAAGCATCCTGATATAAAGGACTAGAAAGAGATCCGTGGAGAAAGAGTAACCACCTTGAGGGGTTAGGCTTTGCTAGGCAGCATGGACAGAGAAGAAAGGGAACCCATATTTTTGGGCACCAGCCTGCAAGCATCGGGCCTGGCTGTTTCTGCAGGTGCTGTGTAGTTTCTTAACAGGTTATTGCTGTATCATTGTACTTGCTGATACAGTTTGTAGTCAATTTATGCACACTATAATAAAATTTGGATTTAGGTGTATCCATGTTTAGGTCAATGCAGAGTGAGAGCGAGCAGCATTTGGAAGGGAGGCTGCTTGGTATGTGCTGCCTGTTACTGTGTATTTAATTCAGGGGAAAATTCAGTGCTTTGTCCTCACAAGAAATCAGTGAAATATGCTGTACACTAGAAATTCTGTGGACAGTTCTTAGAAGTGGCAGTGCTGAATAAAATGAACTGATATTATTGGCTCATTCAACACTGCAGTATTTTTAAGACTACTTATTGATAATATATAGATTCTAATTGGTAATTACCACTTTTCATTATCTTACATTTACTTACAGCAAATGATCCCCTTGTTCTTTAATGTAAATAAATTTGGGTGAGCATGTGTCTAATGGCCTCTTCCGTATTTTCCTTTTAACCAACACAGAAATTTATTTTACTTGAGCTAAGCACCTCCATATTTTGTGGTGGTTTACTTTTCTATCATTCTGAAAATATCACAGACAAGATAACTGGATTGGTACCAATTTGGCACCTGGGTGATTAATGTCAAAGCTATTTCTAAGCCATTAGTTTGTTATACATGGCATTTTATCTTTGTTTAGAAAAAAATGCACTAAGTGCAGATGCTAACTATAGATTAAGAAAACTTAATTTATTTTGAAATGTAATAAACTTTGGAGAGAGGATTGCCTCCAAAGTTAAATGTCCTCACTCATAAGTGCTCAGTGTTAAGTATTTTTATTTTAAATCCACTTTTACTCATTAGTTTGAGGTCATTATCTGTCTAAATAACAATGTACTTCAGAAACACTGATTCATGTTTTGTTTAAAAAAAAACCAAACACAACCACCAAAACTCAAAACACATTGTTACTCCTGCACATCCCCAGCAACTGAGGGGACTGAATAATTTGATACTCAAATTCCAGTATCAGATTTTGTATATGTCACTTCTGAGTGAAGATATTTCATCCCCAGCAAAAGTGAAGGCTGACTTTTAGTGCTTTTTTCACTGATTTAGTTATATATGTGATTTTGTGGCTGCATACAGCCTGGGTAAAGGTTTGGGTCTGGGTCCCACAAGCCTTTCAGTTTTACCAGCTGCAATTTCTACTGAAAGAAGGAAAATTTCCAGCCAGTTCATGCAGAAAAGATTTCAATCCTGAGTGTGTAGCTGATCAGTGGATGTCATAATGGTCAGCTAAGAAGGTCACACACTGAAAACTCCTGGAGGGAATGATTCTCAGTGATAACAAACAATAATACAGACACACAGTCACTGTTTGCAGTCTGTCACTCGAACCTGCAGAGCAATAAAGCAGGAAAATGGTACTGTGGATTACTGTGGGGAGGGAAGGATGGTCAATAGTGTGATATTAATGAGACTCATGGTATAGATTTCCAATTGCAGCCACAGTGCTGCTGATAGAGAAGTAGTAACAGCTGTGATGTATCTCATGAAGGTTGGATCTTGTGTGCTGTCTATTTAAAAACAATTTTTGCACTCCAAATCAGTTCTTGGTAGCTACAAAATTATCCAACAGCCCAAAGAAACCCTAGTCCTTGATTAGATGGGAAATTGAACTTGGAGTCATGTCCATGGCTAGCCATATGGTTTGGAATAGCACACTGTATTTTGACTTCTACCCTTAAATATTAGTTTTTTCCTTCCATGTTGTGTCTAAAAATACTTTAATATTTTACTCTAGGGGATTAAAATGGCCTGGTTCTTGGAAGTGTTCTCCTAGCAGCAGCCAGGGAGATTGGAAAAGAGTGCCATGTAGCTTGACGACATATAATTAGTGCTGTCAAGCACATTTCCCCAAGGACAGGCCTCTTTAAAAGCCTTGATTTCCAGGAATCCCTATAGAGATCAGTTTGTATGTCCCAAGCACCTTTGCAAATTAGGCTGCTTATGTTTTCACTGAGGTATCCTGGTGCAAATTTGAAATATTGATGGACATATATATCAGGTTTCTGAAGGGCTTATGCATAGTGACTCCTGGGGACTTCGGTCATCCAAAGAATGCACTGACTGCAAGAAATATTTCAGTGTGTCCCATGGTCTGTCTGCATGTGGCATCTCATGTCACAGTAAACAAGGAGATAATTCTTCATTTGAACAGAAAATAATTTTGCAAAATGAGAGCTACTGAGAAAGAAAACTGAACACAGGAAGATAGAAAACATCATGACAGAATTAATAGAGTAATCTGTTCATCAATTACTGTTTGAAGTGTATGTCAAGTTCTTTTCTTTTGATTTGTATCAGATGGATCAGCATTGCTTCCAGGAATAAAGTCATCTTGCTTTCTTTCCTTTCCTGCCTACGGCACATAATCAATATCTGTAAATTTCTTAATTTTTAATATTCCAATGTGATTTTTTTTTAATACTTTTAGCTAAGTCTTAATAGGCAAAACATTATTTTTCTGGTGATCACTTGAAGCCATGTTGATCTTCACTCCTGCTCAGCACTTGGAATGAAACCTTCATCTGATAAGAAAGGAAAGAGGAACCAGTGACCAAGGCTTTATCTTGTACCTCCACACAGGAACCTCTTTATTCCTGGGATGGCAATGCTGCAACTGCATTTTCACTACCTTCTTTGCTATTGAATTTTAGGGTTTTCATTTAAAAACTAGGAACCAAAACATATTTGCCTCTCTATACGTGTTCCTGTTTGTGGCAGAAACCATACAATTCTAGTAGAATAGCTTGGGACCTCCCTTCCGTGGGCACAGGCTTCTCTCACTACATCAGGTTGCTTAAAGCCCCATCCCATCAGACTTTGAACACTTCCAGTGATGTGGTATCTACAATTTCTCTGGGCAACCTGTTTCAGTGTCTCTCCCCCTTCATTGTAAAAAATGTCTGCTTTATATCCTTCTAACTTTACCGTCTTTCAGACCTGGAAGTTTTAAATCTTTGTACTTACATGGCAAATTTAAATATATTTAATTAAAATAAAAACAAAAGCATATAGGCATTTCCAGTTACTTGAGTGTCATTAATCTTTGGATTTATTTTCTTTGAGCAGCTATAATTTCCATGTGATGCTATTGAATAGCAATTGTCTGGGCTACTGCTCCTAAGTAGGGATCTGCTGCAAATTCCTTGGAATTCCTTGGAACAGAGAGAGCCTGTTTCTCTCTGGCATGTGAGGTCATTCCTAATTCATACCATAAGAACATTTGGGGGAGCATCTGCCTGAGAAGGCACTGCAAGCACGTGTGAATTCTCTAGTTGCTCTATTGGTTAACCAGTTTTCTTTGCTCTCTCTGTGTTTCATCAATATTTGAAGTTTCCATTGGGCTTGGTTTCTGCTCAGGGATTTTCCTCAGTGTAAAAGAAGCAGACGGTACTGCAGAGCTGTAGGATTTCTGATTTATATTTTTTCTTGGAGGGGCAGTACTTCGATGTGAATTACTTGGAGAAGGCAAGATTGTGACAGTGCGCCTAAGGGCTGACTGTCACACTGGAATGAATGAGAGCGTACATGCATTCGCTGTGTGAAACACTGCAGTCCTGAAGTATATGCTTGTGAGTTTGTCCAGGATATACAGCAGGCTTTCTTGGATAAGGAATTGCTGAGGTTTTGTGCAGGGAGCTCTCATGTGTATTGATAGCTGGCTCTGGAGCTGTATGGTGACCTCCTGGCTTGCACTCTGCAAGAAATTCCACATACTGCTTTATCCTGCACTGGAGCTGTGATACCACTGAGGCTATAAATGCAAACATAAATGAACAGCAGGGTGTAAGAGTTCTGTGCTGTAATTTGCTGGTCTTTTTGCTGCAAGGACTGGTGACAGGTCAGCTTGAGGGTAACCCTTTCCTCTTTCCACTATGTATGACCAAAGGCAGTCCTCATCAGTGATAGCCCTTCTCCTGTGAAAAGTTAATTTATTGTTGCCAGTCCCACTGCATGGGCTCTGCAGGTGGCATTTCCTGGCAATATCTTCTGGGATATTTGGGGAGGTCATGTGCCATAAAGGAATGCATTCAAACAGTAAAAGTAAAGATCAAATTATCAAAGGCAGCCATTTGCTTTCTTATTTTTTTCCATAACCCTTAAACTGCAAATACAGACTGTGCTACCTAGGTTTGGGTCTGGAGTATGGGCAGGCTCATTTTTACATCTGTGCATATGTACCTTATAAAGGGGTCAGGTCAGCTCATCTTAGGTAGACGTGGCTGGTTCCAGCTCACATTCCAACAACCTTTGAAACAGACTATGAATTTCTAGCCAAGAAAAATAATAAAGGGGAGTGGGGGGGATGGACTTGAACAGTTTTCATTTCTAATTTGATCTGACTTTTTGGTGCATGTGGATACATTTGTATTATTCTGTGTGTGGGCTGATCAGAGAAGTGATGGGTCCCTTACTGTCATTCATGGAGCACAGGATTTCAGGATGTAACACAAGACTTGACAGCTTCTGGGAGAGAAGGTAGGTCTCTGCAGCAGAGAGAAATCAAGCTGTAATTTTGATTTCCTCATCCTGGGCCATCAGCCCAAAACAAGAAGGGAACTGCTGCAGGCGAAGGCTGCAGGGCAACATGTTAAAAGTGTTATAGAGATTTAGAGACCACACCAATCGGTCTTAGTTTCCAATCGGGTAAATTTTATTAATTACAGCAAGCAAAGCAACAGGCACTGCAGCGCTGGGCGACAGGGGGGGGTTTTCACCATCCCGCCAACTGCCGCACCCTCCCTCGCTTCCAAGTCTTCTTTTATGGAGTTTTTTTTTTCCTTACTTCGGTGGTTTTTTGCGCATGCTCTGACCTTTGATACTGGGCAGTTGTTTTCATTAGAAGTCCTTGAGTAAGCTGCCGGGAGTCTTCACGTAAATTATGTGCCGACAGAAGTCCTTGAGTAGATTATGTGCTTGCTAGAAATCTGAGTAGGTTATGTGCTTGCTAGAAATCTAAGTGGGTTATGTGCTTACGTAAATTATGTGCCGACAGAAGTCCTTGAGTAGATTATGTGCTTGCTAGAAATCTGAGTAGGTTATGTGCTTGCTAGAAATCTAAGTGGGTTATGTGCTTGCTAGAAATCTAAGTGGGTTATGTGCTTGCTAGAAATCTAAGTAAACTATGTGCTACCCTTGCAATTTTTGAAAAAGACTACACACTAATACAAGCTTGTAATACAGCTATATTTGCGGGTCGAACCCAACGGTTCTTGTCTAGGCTACATAGATTAATGAACAAACATCCTTTATCACAAAAGGACTGGAGGAGAGATGAGCTGGGACAGAATGGCCCTGCTTTATACCTCCCCACACTTCCTGAGGGGATTGAGGAATATTTTGTGTGTGACTGAGGCCCATGTACAGTCTTTTTCCGAGTTTTCAACTTTGATATAGTGTATTTGCACTGGATCCAGAAAAAATTTTTAGAGCCACATTGTAAGAAATGTGATTTGGCTAAAATTCTAGTACTGTAGCACATTATAGTTGCTCACAAGACACTTCTGCAAAGCAAGAAGGGTATGGAACCTTTTTAGAAATACATGGTTTTGATCAAGAAGAGGTTGAAATATATGTTTAACAGCATTTCATTTCTCAATTTGCAAAGATCATTTCAGTATGAATGACTTTCAAACAGGCAAAAAAATTGAAACAAAATCCAGGTTTACAGGAGATGTGATTCCAGAGGTAATTATGGAGAGTGCTACCAAGACAGAACGCCTAAAACAATGCAACTTAATTATTCCAAGATATATGAATAACAAATCCTGTCAAGATTAATTAAGGTCAACAAACACATTGAAAAAATCTCACAGAGGGTAAAAAAACAGGCAGGTTCTTTAGTCATTAATCCAATTCTAAACCTGAAAGATCTTATAGAAATAAACTCAGTAGAAGAGGACAGAAAGTAGAGGAATGAGTTACCCATAGAGCACAAAAGTTGCAACTTAGACTTTGAAGATTTGGGGTTGGAGTCACCTTGAAGACAGTCAGAATGAATCATTTCTACTCTTAACTTTACAAGAAATGACAATGCAGGTATTATTAGCATCTTTCAAAAAGACATCACTTTTGTGGGTAAAAATACAGTGTAAAAAAGTTTGGAAATAGTGATTAGTGTTAGTAATCATGTTTGTCTGCGGCCATAACAGCCCCTTGCTCTCCTGCAGTCTGTCTGTGGTAGTGCCACGAGCTGTAGTATCCCCTCTCTCCTATCTCTTCTCCAGAAAACATGCCTGGAGAAGGGGAAGTTCCTTTTTGTCATTCAGGTCAGGGCTGCATGTTGGCTGAGAGCTTGTGTCTTAGAAGGGACTGGTGGCAGGATCGTTGAGTCAAGTTCCAGCATCATGGGATTCAGAGTCATCTTGGACAATGTGGAAGCCAGTCCCCTCTACATCTTGGGGTTTTTTTGCCCTGTAAATTGAAAGTCATGCTGTTTGCCATTTCCTGCATGCAGGGTGTATGCCCAAATAATACACTGTGCAGGTGCCAAATCTCCTCACTCTGTTGTTTGGCTACAAATATTAATAGGGCAGAATACTTGACTTGGTGACCTAAGATGGGCATTAACTCAAAAGGTTCGCTGCTCATAGCATGAGCTCCTTTAAAAACTTGACCTTTTAATCACATACAATCTTGCAGGTTAAATAATAACTTTTTGATGGGTAGAAGACATTTGGGATGATGTAGGGTATAAAATTCCAAGTGGTGCCTTCAGTGGCAGCTTTTCATTCAGCTTAGCAGATCCTCACCTGCCCTGGCTGACAAAGAAATTCTTTTGGCAGATGAGAGGACATTTGCATGTGTGTCAAAGTGGCCAGAAGCTCTGCAGGAAAAAGCTGTCTGAGAACATCAGTGAGATATGGGATTTATCAATGTAATGTCACTGGAGAGATGCAAAAAGCCTCACCTGAGTTGATGAGTTGTAAAAGGAAGTACAAGGCTGTAGAAAAGCATTTTGATAGGCTGCATTGTGCTTAATGATGTTATATTTTTAATTTGGGAAGGTCACAATCTGATACAGACTTTTAGTGACACTTACGAGGATTGATGATACCAAATCCCCAACACACCTCGGTGGCATCTGGTCCCATTAAAAAATGCTGTAGCTCTCAAAATTCAACCAAGCAGAGAAGTTTCTCAGGAATGATCTGAGGATCTCACAACAACCATTTATACTTTGAGCTACAAGGGATGCCATTTTCAAAAGGTGCTTTTCACCATTTACCAGCTTCCACTGTTCAGATAAGAGTTGTAAACCCAGAGGCTCTTGCTGTCATCACCAGTTTGCTTACCCATGAACACGGTAGTGGAGCCTATTTTGCAGCAGCAGCAGACTCCATACTTTATATATACAAGTAAGAATTGTGTCAAAATGAGTGTTTTCCACTGGAATAGTAGTTTCAGAAAGCAGAAACTTCATGGGCACATACACAATTTGATGCCTTTTTCAATTGGAGGCATTGGAAGCAAATAGCTTTTTCATGTCATTTAAGATTAATGCTGAGTTGTTTCTCCCAATTAGTTAAAACATTTAATTTTCATGCTGTTTCATTTAGTTCCATTGATACTTTTGTGCTATAACATTAATTTTATGCTAATATGTTCTCTATTTTCTTTTATATTGCTTCAATGTTGATTCAAAGCATCCTTTTCTCTTTTTAAACAAAAAAGATTCATCTATATGAAAACACAGCCTTTTGGTATTTCACAAGTTTTGCAAGAATTTCGAAGTATTTTTAAGGTTCACAAGAAACATCAACTCTTGTGCTATTTTGCAATACAAATGCATTTCAAAATGACATAAGATCCCACTGAACAGAAATATTTTCTTCACGGTTCTAGTCGATAAATTGCTTTTGGACTGTTACAAGTACTGACAGGATGTATTATTACTTCTACTGGGTGGTATTTCTTCATTATGTCTTCAGTCTGAGTTCTGTCTAGAATGTGTATAACTACTCATTATATTGATCTTGTATCACAGGCTCTTTTTTTTTTTTAAAAAAAAGAGACATGCATTATTCAGATTTTTGGTGATCATGCCCACACACTGTATATAAAGGAGGAGCTCAATGTCTTTCCAAAGAGGCATTTTATGCAATTCCTGTTCAGGTTATCCTAGCATAGCACTCTGCTGTTTGGTTTTTGTGGTTTGTTCATTGTTGTTTTGTTTTGTTTTTTTTTTCCTCTGGATGCCATGTTATTATTTATATTCACGAACCAAACAGCTATTCCCATTAGTCAGCCATGTGAGTGGGCTTTCTGGTTTTGTTTGAGGGTTTTTGGTAAGGTTAGTCACATTCCTTGGAAAGGGCTGGGTTTCATCATTCATCTTCATGATTCCTTCAGACAGCTGGGGTAGATATGGTGCATGGGCTGGTTCAAAGCAAGTTCAGGCAGCACAGCCAACATCCTGAGCGAGCATCCAGGGCACCTGGCTGTGTGCACTGCTTGTGCTCTCCCAGGTCAAAGATAATCAGGAAAGCACTGAGACAGAGCGGAGATGCAGTGCTTCACAGGAAGCAGCTGAGCAGAACCAACTCTAGCGGGTAGATGTCCACTAAATCTGGGTTGGTTGTTGGTAGGCTGGCCAAGGCTAGAGCCATAAAAATAACTTTCTTTTTGGACTGCTCACACATGACATTTTGATGGTGAGGTCTGTGCATTAGCAGTTTCAGAACAGCTTGATTTTAGAATTGTATTTTGAAATTTAGTCTTCATGCAGTAACTGTGACTGAAGATTTCTGGAGTTATTTAGATTTGTGGTGAACACAGCCTTCCCTCTCCCCCATGCTGCCCCAGTGGTTGACAAGAAGCGAACATACATAAAGTGTGTTACAATGTACTTTCTACCCTTACTTTTACAATCCTTTTAATATGTAAATATATTTCCATTTTCTTGTTAACTGCAATTAACAAGAAAGGATGGATCTGCTCTCCTCTGTGATTCCCAGAATGGGAAAAAATGTTGCAGGATTTTTTTTTCTCTCAGATTTACTCAGAGCAGTGCAACCAGCCAGGCTTTTAGTGAAACGTATAGTTAAATGTCCAGGCTTCTTCAGGTAACCCTTTCCCTGTATTCCTGCTGTGAGCTCATCCCTAAGCCTCCTCTGTGTAATGGTAGGACACAAAAGAGGGAAGAAGAGTGGCTGTGAATTTAACTGTTATCCCTGCTTCACAGAGTATTTACAATACTTCTCTCTGCTGTCAAAAACCAAGTAGCAGAGATTATATGCGCCACAGTTATTGGGAAATTGTTTTCCTCTTTATTTTATGCCCTGAATGCTCTTAGGTGGTATCAGTACTCTGCATTACAGAGGAAGGCTGAAGAAAGATATAGTATTTTGCTTGACTTGTCTCCTGTGCTAACAAAAGAAGCAAACAAGAGGGCACAGCTCATATAAAGTCCACAGAACACCATGTTTCTTATTCCTGAGGTTCTGCATAGGAGCAAACCAAGTGTAAAAAAACCCTAACAAACTGAACTGTTAAAATAAACATTTCCAATGGTGTTGGTAAGGGATCATTATCCATCACAACGACACTCCATCAGCAGGTCTGAAAAAGGTGAAAGATTCCTCTGCCATGCAGGTCCAGATCTTTCATGGCATATTTTCCACTGCAGATGGCCGTGTCAGAGTTGGAGGCAGTCAGGACAAAGGAAAAAAAAGTGTTACACACACACCCACACCCTGCCGCTCCCTCTCCAAATTATAGTTTCCAAGGCTACAAAACTGAGAAATAAAATCAAAGGCATGACTGTCATTTGGTGTCACTGAAAATGTTTTGCTAAGTGTTCCGGTAAAGATGATACAGTAATGGTGTCACATTGTGCATTTATATGTCACAATGCTTTTTACAGTAGCTGTAGACTTTCAGATGCACTCCTTGATAATCTGGCAATTTTATCATCAGGGAGTGATAACCTCTCAGATATGAAAGCTGATGTCAGCGTCTTCTGCCACTTTGATCTGCGTGAGCTGATGCCTTGAAAATTAATGAGAATACTACATGTGAAATCAAAATCAATCTACTGTGGATTCTTTCCTCTCTCCGCCTTTCCAGGAGAGCTGGCAGGGGGAGGGGGTTGGTGAGAGACATGCATTATCAAATCTGAAGCATGGCAGAGTATAAAGGCTATAATCTCATCTCAGGATTCTTATGGCTTTAATAAACTCTCCATGCTTCATTCTTGCAGTTTACTGCATCGTAGGGACCCCTCTGCAAAATTGCATCCATAAATTTTCCCTTCTGCTGGACAGATTTTACTCCATTGCTTTGGTATATATGCCATCCTGCTTTCAACAGAGTGGAGACATGACAAAACCGATTAAATATTTGTATTACCTTTTCAAAACATACAGAGAGAAATAATTTCATAGATGGAGGGAAAGAAGGAAAAAACATTGTGGAGTGTAGTTCATGAGGACTTCTTGGTGCTCACAAACAGACAACAAAAAGTAAAATTCAACTTCTGTCACCTCTTGGGATGAAAATTCCTTGTCGCTTGATCTGAAATTGGCAAAATATCTCTATAGCAATTGGCATTTGGCAAAAGGTATCAGTCAATCATCCAAAAAAGCATTATTGTCCTGCCATCTGCTCCCACATCTGCTTAAGCCCTGATGGCCCCCAAGAAACTGTCTGCCATTAGCAGTGATCCCTAAAAATAAAGCCCTTTCTACTATGAGTAAGTGAGCTAAGTAGACCATGTTCTCCCTTAAGATGCTCGTCTGGCTGTGATTGTGCATTAATTATGTTTGGGGCTGACAGTTGTAAATTGCAGTAAGTGTTTGTTGGCCTCTGCTGGAGGAATGTTGGGGTGGAGCCTGTTTCATCTCTCTTCTGTCTCTCCAAGGCCCAGGCACAGCCTCAGCTCACCCTGCTGCTGGCAGAGGTTCCTCCTGTGCCACACGTACAGCTCGCTGGGGCCAGCTGATGTGGCACAAGGCTGGCAGCAGCAATTGCTGTTGAACCGAGCACAGCAAGGTGGGACACCTTTGTGTCCCTGCTGCTGTCACCCGTTCCCAGGAGGAGAGCACATGGACAATGACCTTAAGACCTTCATCTCTGTTTTCCTAAAATTCTCAAGTAAGCTGAAGAAAAGTTATCATGCATCATGAAAGTTTTTCATAATGAAAAACTGCTTATTAGTAAAACTTTAAAATTAAATGCACTCCCCTTACATTTCTTTTGTTTCAGGGACTTGTGTTGAAATAAATCGTGACAAATATATAGAAAGCTCTTTTACTGTTATTGAAAAATAAATTTAAATAACTCTGGTGCCTTGGTATAAATGTCACGAAGTTTGAAAATGCAAGGCTAGAGTACCAAAACTCAAAGGTCTTCAAATTAAGAGCCAATTTTGAATTTGCAGTTGTCATGCTGGTTTCAGCAGGGAGCAACTCTAAAAGAATACAGTGTGGGAATTGAAAAAGCAGTGAAGATTTGCATGGCTGCATTACCATTGCCAAAAGAATGTTTTCCTTCTTTATTTTTAATGGCTCATATAAAGTCAGTAAGTTCTTAACGAAATGAAGAAAAGATACTAAGCCTTAAATATGAAGCATGCAAAACAAACATTTCCTAGTTAAAGAGACGTGTAAAGATGGATGGAAAGCAAGATGGATAGAAATAAGTAGAGTTTCTTCTGGCCTTATTTCCTCTTGTCCTAGAAATCTGATCACTCATTCTGACCATCCACATCCATGCTGGGACCCATTGGTGTGTGGCAGTGCCTCTGTGGATTCCTCACCAAGTCTAGATGCATTTCTAATTTGTAAATGAAGACCAGTGATGAAGCCCTTCTGTTTTAGCCAGGCGCAGCCCACAGGCAGCTCAGCAGTTATATATATATTCACATGTGTATTCTCAGTGTTCCTAGAGCCTCTGTCCTTCCATTAAAAAAAAAAAGTTAATATTTCAACTGAGTTAAGCCCTCCTACAGTGTGTGTGTGCCAGCTGTATGTAAATGATAAAAAGACCTTGAGGACCTTTATAGGATCTCACTGACGTTTTGCCTAACAGGCTGTAACAAAAGAAAAAAAAAAAGGTGATTGAAATATGGAACACAGATTCTTGTTCTCAGTGGATAGAAAAAAAAATAAAATTAGGCTTTCCAAAATACTTGTGGGATTTAGGAAGACTGGTTTCTTAGGAATTCATTAGGAATTCATAGAGCTGGACAGAAGATTGTTATCCAAAAGATATTTTAGAGGAAGATGTGATTCCTGCTGAATTAAAGGCATTTTAATTCCAGTGGCAAAGCTGAAAAGTCCATTTCAGGTCACTTTCAATGCTTGAACTTTAGGGATCTCTGGATCTATGAGTAAGGGTCTAGGGCATACATTCTTCTGGACACTTGTATGGAGCCCTTTCCATCTCCTCTGGACAGAGTCTCCAAAGTACTGGTATTTCCAACATGCACTGTGCTAAAATACATGTAACTGTGCTGTACCTCACAGCCTGGCACCAAAGCAGATGTAGCACTTTAGGGAAGATGTAGCTCACAGTAGGATTTTGGGCCACAAGCAGGGCAAAGAACTACAATTTTTAGAAGCCACCTTGGAGATCTCAAATGAAGAAGCAGCCACTGTAGCATTCCTCTGTCAGTTTTAGCCTGACAAGGACTGCCCTGATGAACCTTCACATCTCGTTGCAAGGTCTGTTTGCTCAAGGCTCTCCTTGAAGGAGAGACGTTATGTGCTGAACTGACTTGACAATAAAAGCATCAATGTCAGTTCTGCAATCCTTTATGAACTCATAATGTTTTAAATTGAAATACATTTGTGCAGAGCCTGCCATGGGTATATATATCCATCAGAGAGGAAAATGAAGTATCATGCTATTTCTGATCCACCAGCAGCTGTACAAAGGCTGCTGCTCTATGTCAAATGTGCTACTTAACCAGGTGGAACAGGGGCAACAAAAGTTTTCGCAGCCATATCCTCCTTCCATTGTCCTGCTGTGCTGATTGATGCTTTTCCGAGGTATTGAGTTCAGAGTCAAAACTTGCCTGAGCACTGGAAATTTTCAAAGATATCCAGGACAGCTCGTCACCCAGCTCCCACACCAAACCCTACACATTTCAGGATCAAGATATGAGTCTCCTCAGCCAAATAAGATGTTTCTTGTAGGTTTATTTGGTCCCTTTAGTTGTACATGCAGGAGCAGAGCAGGATTCCAGAGCAAGTCAATGCAGGATCCAAGGGAGAAATGAATGGATATCTGCTAAGCAGGAGGGTGTCCAGGAGAACATATTAGCCCATTTACTCCCCAGTACTCTGATTAGACCTGTTTTTGTGAGATTTGTGATCTCTGCTCTGTCCTAGAGCATCAGAGGATTCAGTCAGTGTAAAGCAACTTCTTGTTCATAGGAATCATTGCACCATCTTTGTTTTTGAGCTGGATATCTCAAGAGCCAAAGGCAAGCTACCGACTTGGTAGCAGTGTTTGGATTGTCTTCTCTCATTGTCATGCATTGTCCCTGTCATTCAGCATTTGATGGTTTTCTGTCCATTATGCTTGCTCAGCTACTTCATCTGTTCTCATAAGAAAGCTACGAAAAACAGGTTAAGCTACATATTAATGTTTCAGTGCAACAGTGCAATTTGATAACAATAAACAGAAGCTTTTATGAGGCTGTAAATGTCTCTTCCATTTATAAATATTGTACTATAACTGCAGGCTCTAGGGTTATCAGGCAGTCAAACCTTTCATCAAAGCCAAATAGTTCCTAAAGTACCACTCTTAAAAATCTTTTGCAGGCATTAATGTTTCATTAGTTCTCTCAAATGAGTCTCCTTGGGAATCTGTATAGCAAGTAAAATCTAGCTCTAACCCATGGAAAAATTAACTGCATTTTTAATTCCTTTCTTTAGAATTTACTCCACATGGCTTGTAGTGGTACCTAACTGCTATTCCAAATGTACTCAGCTTAAAGGGTAGCAGTAAAATTAATAACATATGTACCAATGTACATTATACCAATGCACACTCACCCTGCAGCCAGGATTCCTTCTGTCCATGCAGCTCTCTATCTATCCCTTGCTTTTCCATGGAGGGAGGCTGTGTCTGCCCTGAGCATGTGGGTACTCAGCAGAGCATTTTGCCAAGCCTGCTGAAGCTCTGAGTGTGTTTATACTCCCATGCAGCACCCTGCAGGGATGGGCCATTCCATCTTGGAAAGTGTGTCGTTCTGCTGGTGAGATACAGCCCTGAATTTTGCAAATCTGTCTGGGCAGGATGCAGCTCTGCTGCTGCTCATTCCACACTGGTCTCATTTTGCCACAGCTGGGGTTAACTGCATTGCTGGGGTCAGGTCTGTCTGTGCATCTCTCCAGACCCGGGGCTTTCTGTTTCTGCTTAGCCAAGCCAAATTTAGGGAAACTATTCTGAAGTTACACCTGTCGAAATTATTTGGTTGATACAGAGACTCTCAGGGCAGCAGGGATGACTGTGACTTCCATAAATACAACTTTTTTCTATCCCATGTACTTGAAACAAAGCATGCCAGCAGAACACACAGCCTGTGTATTCACCATTCCTACCTCCAGCCTTGTACAGTACATATCCTCAGTTCCTAATCAGTGTTTAAATGTGCGTAATTGGCAACCTGTTGTTGCTGCACGTTGGCATGGAGCTTTATTATTGCTATGAAAGAAAATTATCTGGGCATCTGCAGTGCCTTTGTTTTTTTTCAGTTCATGTGTGGGTCTTCCAAGCAGTGCTTAATTTTGTGCAGCTTATCCAGTAAACTTTTAATATAAAGCACACATTGAAACCTGCATCTTTGAATTCACAAGTGACTGACAGTTTATGCTCTGTAAGCAGGTTTTTGGGGGACAGTCAAGACCCGAACTCAACAGTAGATGTACTTTGTAAGCATTTGTGGTCTTACAGGGACTCATAGAGAGGCAGAAACAAAAGGAAATGGCTGCATGCTGCCCTTGTTGGAATGTTGGGATTTGGCATAGCAGGCACTGGAGGGAGAAGAGAGGTAAGGGAGAGGCAGGAGCACATCAGGAAGGTGCATCTCTGGGTGCTTGGCTGCACGTGTGGGAGTGGCCATGAGCACACAAAGTCCCAAGATTTATACTGCTGTCCACACTATTGGTTTGAATAAGGTTGTAGTTCAAAGTACAGGGAGTTGAGCTGTTCCTGACTTGGCCACACCCTGCTCAGTGTGGCCTTGGCTCCACCAATTAGGAGAACTTTGGATTTTGGGATGAAATTAACAGTTAGCAGCAGGAAGAAGTGTGAGTCTGTCTTTGAGAGTGAGCTTGAACATGGTTATACCTGATGTCAGCATGTCTGGAGATTTCTGTAAAATGTCTACATTCATCTCACGTCATTATTGGACCAATTGCAAATGTGTTCACTGATACCCAAAAACATTGGTAAACAGAGTCAGCAACAAAATGGGCGTGTATCTGATAGGTCCCCCAGGAACCTGATTGGACTGATTAGTCTACAATATCTGTTTCTGCGGTCTGGAAGAAACTGTTCAGTCTCCAACAAAAAAAAAAAAATATATTATTGGACTAGTAGAATGAAAAATAGTATATGGGCACAATCCTGCTGTATGGGAGAGTGTGAGTAGAATGTGAGTTGATGACTTCTGCAAACATCTGTCTGTGGCAAATCATCATAATAGGGCACAGGGAGGTTTTCCTGAGCCACGTGCTGACAGCATTTGTCCTGCAAGGATCATTTGCAGTGAGTAGAGTCCCAGTTTCTGAATTCACTCCCCAAATTTTCCCTTTTTCTTTCTCTCACACATGATAAAATTGCTGTCTGTGACAGTGATGAGGCAACATGTAAATACCTTTCAGAAGAGTTATTCATCATTAATGCAAGCAGTTTGAAGTTATAATCAAACAGCATTTGGCAGGAAAAACTTTTTTAATGAGAATGGCATTAAAGAAATTAATTTAAAACCTGTGAAGGGATTCTTCTTTGCACGTGCCTCTTGCTTCTCAGCCTTCCAGTTCTTTTTCTGTCCACTAAAGAGTTAAAAAGGACAAAAGAAGGCAATTTGGGGTTCATTGATTTCACATAAAGTCTTTGCCACTTAGCTCCTCACAAACAAGAGCTGCAAAAAGACTCTAGACTCAGGCAGAAGTGCAGCAGGGATTTTTGATACCAGAAATCTCTAGGGAAGAAAAGGCATCATGAAAATAATTGGCTGGAAAATTAAGCTGGCCAAAACGAGTATATAAATAAAGTGGAAATGTTTAACAGGGAAGGAGCAGCTAACCTCAAGCTGGGGTGAATGATCTTTCTCTGACATCTCTCTAAAGCAACTCCTAGCGCTCAGTCAGGAATTACAGGGTCAATGCAGAGATTATTTGGTATTGATCTTTGGCCTGGCTTTATGCAGAGCATAAGTCTGTAAAATTACAATGGTCCTTGCAAATTTATTAAAATGGCTTAAAATTTATTAATCACTTTGGAAATGCAGGTCATGGACTCTGAACTAGAATAATAAAGCTTTAAGCCACTACCAATTATCTGAGAAGTTTGTACAACACGATGGTTCAATTTCCCTGTGTGCAGGTTTCCCAGCTAAACTGCAGCCACGCCACATTTGCCATCTGTCTTTTCCTAAGTAAATGGGGTTTCCAGCCCTCCCCAAATTAACAGTATACCCCACCATCAACAACGATTCTCATTAGCGAGGTATATCTGCAAATTTTTACAAGGATATTTAAATGCATTATTATTATCAGAATCAAAATATGCCAGACATGAGAAATGGGAGACATTAGAAAAAGCTATGGGCACACTTTACTGTTCAGGTGAGCGGCAGGGGGGTGCTTTCTTATCTACACAGTAATAATGGCTGTGCTGTCGTATCCCATTGCTCCTGATAAAGGAAGAGGTCATTGTTGTACATATTTTTTGACAGAATGAGGTCGTCGATGTTATCTCTGATTAGTTGAATAATGGCCATGACAGGTTCTTAGCTCTCTTACCTTAGAAATGGCAGTCTGCTTTCCTATCCTGGCTGACCTTTTTTCTTAAAGGGAACTGTGCTTGCAAAGCAGCCTCAGAAACTGAGAACTGTGGGGGTTGAGTTTCCTTCTCTCTCCTTGTGCAAGGGGGGTGTAAAGAAAAGGTGAAGAAACTTTGGTGGCTACTGCAGCAACAAGCATTCCTGTTTATCTTGCAGTACACATGGAGGATATGATCTCTGTGGCAGCAGAGCTGGTGGAAGAAATTCCTCCACCTCAGCTGTTGCCCCTCAGGTGAGGAAGGAGAGCTCCTTGCAAGGTTATTTTATTAGATCATCTGCTTTGCCCTCAAGAGCATCTCAGCCCTGTGCCCTGCTACCAAGCATGATAATGTGACGAAAACACCTCTTAACATTTAACAGCCCCATTAATTTTCCATTGATGCACCACACAGACTAAGGGATTTGCACCCTTGACCTTGGGCATCTAACACATAAAATATTAGATTATGTTTTTTCAACTCTGTTGTACACTCCCAGTCTTTCAGTGCTGGGAGCACAGACAGTTTTAACTAGCTTAGTCAGACAACATAAAAATTTAAAATTTTCTGGCATAGACAAGGCTAGACACACAGGAGAAATTCAATGTCCTTGTCTTGTTTAATAAGTCTGCAAGCTTGAAAGTCTTATTAAGCATGCAGAAAACAGAACGTGACACACTTAAAGAAAGTTTGTTGAAATTACCTTTTCTTTTTTTAAAAAATTCCTATTGAAGTCTCCTTGAAAAATGAGAACTGAGAACAAAATTCTCATTTTTGGTGCATTACAGTAATTTGGATTGAATGTGAACTGTTTTCTTCTCCTCTCCATTCAGTTAGCCAGCAAATGGAAAACATACTTTGTTTGAAAAACCTTTAGGGAGTGAATAGAAATGAAGTTATTCTAAACAACTACTGCATTAGAAAAGTAATATAAATGAGGTTCTTCTTTTCCTGTGGAACTTTTCTTGAATTTGACTTGAAATGCAATGAACATTGATCAGAGTCACACCCTATAAGGAACAGTTAAATTATAGGGAGTAGAAAGGAGTGCTAAATTTAGAGCTCAAGCGGACCTGTGTCTGTTCTCTGGTTCACCCTTCCTTCCTGCCCACCAGACTTGGATAAATTTGGAGGGCTCGGTGTATGTTTTTAGCTATTCACTTCAGCAGCTCATGGGAGCTAATAAATCACTAAGACTTTGTGAGGACAAACTTTAGTGAGTTAAGTGGCTGCTTTCCTGGAAAACTCCTTCAGACACTTCCTTCTTTATTTCCACCAGGAAGAAGGGTGAGATGTAGATGCAGGGTGTCTGGAAAGCACGAATAAAATCTCAGATGAAGCACGGTGCTGCATTTCTGAGACTAACGTGCCAATGCAGAACCTCTCGGGATCTGGCAGGGAAAGCAGAGAGGCTCAGACCCTCTGCAGTGTCTGTGCTGGGTGGTGTCAATCCTAACCCCTATGGAGCCCTTAGGGCTTTCTAGGCACTGTGAACCTTCAAATGGCATCGGGGTGCAGGTGCCTTGGCAGTGTCCAGGGCTCTCAGATCACAAGTAAAGCCTGTCAATTTGAAGACGCTGAAGTGGCTTCTCTAGGGGCAGGGGTGTTACCCACCTCTGGGGCAGAGGCAGGGCTCGTCTTTGGTGTGGAATGAGTCAGAGAGTACTGGGATTGTGGGACTTGGATGCAGGCACATGGGATGGAATTGGCATCAGTGACCCGGCAGGGGCACACAGGCACTCCCCAGACTGCAGCGACACATTTGCTGAGGGGGCACCAGGCGGCATTTTCCCTTCTGCAGCAGGGCTTAGTTCGATAGCCCAGCCCATCCATGTGGTACCCAATGGGTGGAGTCCTGGAAAGGGAGGGATGCTCCTTCCATGCCGTGGGAGCAGGGTGGGCTCTGAGACAGCAGGTCTCATGTTGCAGGTTTTTTGAGGAATGTCCTAAGCAACAACACCTCTTTTTCTTTAAATTAAATGACTCTTCATTTTGCATCCTGTTAGGAAGTGAACTCAAAGAGCTATAGTGATCCAGCTCATCATCCTCTATCATCCACTACTATGAAAATAATGAACAGTCTTTTTGTAGAAAAGAGAGGGGGCTGTCTGGGACAGAGCAAAAACAAGCTGGCAATCTAAAGTTTTAACCACAAGGAGAAAGACAAAATAATATTTTCTAAGGTTGTTATCAGGGAAAGTTAATAAAGCTCTAATGAATATTAATTTATATCCATATAGATTGCTAACTTCTGTGCTTTTGCTGACATGGCAAGCAATCAGTATTTAAATGTCTAGTATTTCTTTTGATTTGCCACAATTAATGTTTCATGGCGTGTATGTGAGTTTATAAATTAAAAAATTTAATTACAAGTTGTTCTTCTTGGGGTTTTTTTGTAAAGACCGCATGGCAAACAGAGCTGCAAAGCCGTGACACACTCAGAATCAGGATGCTGATATAAATATGGATAGACGATGGAAACTAAAGTTATTTCCTTTTAAATCTCTTCATATCCTGAATGGAAACATGGCTTTAGATGAAAATGCTCATTATACAAATTAGATGGATGTTATTATTGAGCACATTAATCATTTTTTCTCCAAATGTTCACTTTACAAATGTAATTATTTTTAATCATACTGGTTCCACTAAATTAGAGATTTGGTTTCCTTTTACACTCAAATTCAAGGTCTCTATGTAAAAGCACATTATTTTTTATAGATTATTTCCTGTCATTTTACTTCAAAAGCACCCGATAAAATTTCAGTAAATGTGATTAAATAGCACAGGAAAGTTGCCATGGTATTTTTCTTCCTTTCAGCATCACAAAATTGCTGGTTTGTCTATGGCAGGTTTGAGGCTTCACAAGAGTGTGGGTGTGTAATTAATCAGATTTCTTAATGAGTATATTGAAAACATATTTTCTTGCAGTTCAGTGACTGATATTAAGCTATTGAGTTATTTAGCCCTGGCAGAAAATCAGGACAGAACTTGTATGACAATCAAATATCACCTATAGCTTATTTTGAAGTCTCATAAGGTACTTAGTTATGATTTTGACACCTCAAAAGCAAGAACAAATTCTATTCTGTGCTTAAAAGAATCCCAAATCCGCAAACCCACAAGAGATTTTATGACCTGCTTTTCCCCTGGTCATTTGCAGCAGAAAAAGCAGCACAACATCTTGTGTTATCAGCAACCATCTGCCAAAATTTCAGTGTCTGAGCTTTTTAGCTGCTCTATGAGGAACAACAATTTAACTCCATATTGAAGACTGTGCAGGCTCACAACCAGATCCAGTCATTTTCAGTACTGCCCCTCTGTTAGTGTGTATAATTAATATGGACTTTGAGACATTAAACAACAAATTCTGTAACTGGAAGATATTTCATGTGCAGATTAGGAAGTAACCATCTGCCGCCTTCTTTCTGCATTACTGTGGTTTATTTTAGAAAGAAGAAAAATCCCAACATATTCACTGTTTTGAAAAGACTAAGTATGTTCCCAAGAGAACCTGGCTTTGCCTTTGCTGGAAATGTACTTCAGCTACAAGTGTAAATATATACTCTCTATGCATGTTTTCCACAGTAATTTTGCTAATATTTTAAGGAATAATACTTCTGTGAGATTCTGCTTTAAAAGAGGTTTAGCAGAAGTTAAAAAAAAAAAATAGGTGGGGGAAAAGAAAAATATTAGCAACTATCCCTGTCTGATCTTGTATGCTACAGTGGTTTGGTGGGTTGATTCCCAAACTGCACTTCAGAGATGCTTCCCCATTCAGCTTATAGGATCATCCTTTTTTTTTTCTTTTTAAAAACAAAACTCCACCTGGCTCCTATTGTCCCTCATTCTGTTGTTGGTTTTATTACAAAATCTGCCTCTCCACAATTTGTCTACAAAAGGAAGTATGCAAAAATGCAGATGAAGAAAAGAGATTAATTGAGGGGCAGGTGTAGTTTGTGATGAGGCAGAGGTGTGCTATGAATATTTGTATTAGTTAAAGGGAACACAGGCATTCATAAATATGTAAAAGAGAACATACATTCAAAAACTATTCCATGCATAAACACTGTTCATCTCATTGTGTTTAATTTAACACACTTTGAAAAATTACGTGAAAGATTGTTCTTTTTTCATTCATTATGCAACAGGTTGCTGAGCACGGTGTTATAGCATTGATGATTTGTGGTTTCAAAGGCATTTGAAAGGCATTGAAAATGGGCAAAACATCTATACCAGCTTTGTAAAAATGAGCGAACATCTGTTATAAAGCAGGATGAGGAAGAAAGACATTGAAGACATTGGAAGAAAATGTAGCAGTGGTAGCTATTACATGCAGTAGCCCCCTTGTAACCTGTTGGATGCAAGTGTCTGCACTGCAGAAAGGTGGGAGGAAGTCCCAGAGGAGCTGGGGCTCTCTGAATGTGTCCTCACCTATGTTCTTCTGCAAGGGCTTCTTCCTGTCAGCTCAGAGTTAGAAACTCACTCCATAGACTTTTGAATTGATCCACAAGGGTTGTGTATGTAAGTCCTGTTTTGATTTTAAAGCTCTTACTAAGATGGTTGTCTTGGATTTCCACATGAAGTTTAAGGAGGCAGGGAGCTGTGTTTCACTGGGTTGTGCTTGTCTCATAGGGTTCTGTAAGACCCCAGGAGAAATATTTTTCTTTTGAACTTCTCTTTGCAGTGTAAAGCTCATTTTTTTTCATTCTGCTCCATATTGGTCATGGTGGACTCATCCCCTCCTTGTAGTCCTAAATATAAACTCCCTTGGTGAATGACTGTGAAAATCCAGTGCCACAGACTGTCAGGGCAGGAATTGCCTTGCCAACATTCTTGCGCATCACTGGCATGTTAAAGAGCTGGCAGCTCCATGGGTGGTGGAATGGATTTAGTTTGGTTTTCTCTGGCTTTTTGTGCCAGGGATGGTTTATTGGAGGCTGATGGAGGTGACTCATCCACATCTGTTCCTTCAGTCAGAGGCTGCTAATATATCGTTCTAAAGCTTTCCCAGTTTTGTAAATGTTTTCGGGAATTTATTGTCTTTAAGGCCTCTGCCCTTTTGTCAAACTTGATGGAAATATTCAGATGTGCTGGGGTGGATGAAGGTGTACACACACAAAGAGCACAATTACACAGCCTTTCTTTCCTTAGGGAATCTGGATAAAAAATGTCCACTGCATCCCCGGTCCCCATCAGTGCACATCAGTGAAGTTGTCTTTCTTGAAATGCATATAATTCTGGTACAATTTTAAGAGAGAATGAGTGATGTGAGTTTGTAGTAAATGGGCTGGGATTTTTATTTTTTTTTCAGTCCTCAGAATCCTTGACATATAACCTTTTGCTTATATAAAACACTTCAGCAGTTCATTCATAGGTTTAACTGTGCTGAAGACTATCCAGTGGAAAGAAATCTTATTATCTCCAGCTTAATATTTCATTATCTGGCACAATATGAGGATATTAGACTTTGATTGCTGGTTCTCTTCAGAGATTACAGCATTTAAATTCTTATTCCCATCTGCATTTTAAACTTCATCTTTTTTTTTAAACTGGTCACATTTATGTTGCATTTAAATCTTGTCTCTCAAGTTTTCAGGTTAGGAAGTTTAGGTGCAAAATATTCAAATTAGGTTTGTCCTAAATTTCCCGAACTATTCTGGTCCTTGCCCACTCATTTTACATCCTAAAAATATGCAGGTAGAATAATGGACATCAAGGAATTGCAGTGGCCATTCACTACATAGCATCATCACACATATGACCAAAAAAAAATCCCTTCAAGAAGAATATGATGACCTGATGCACCTAAACCTTTTACAAAACTATTAATCTGTGACAATGTCACCCAAAGTTACAGTAAATAAGTTATTGAAGTAGTTTTATGGGTCACAGTAATGTATCAGTTTGGAATCCGTTGTACTCAGACAGGCATATACATTTGCAGTAAATGGATCTTCAATCTCTGTGAATCATTTTATTCTTTTTATACACACTATAAAATTGTCATTTTTATGGCCAGGCTTGATGTATGATATGGCTGAAGAGCTGTATGAGTTAATTAAAGAATAAAGGGCTGTCCCTTCTGCTCTATATTTCTGTTCATGACATTAGTATCTGAGAACCACTGTTTTGTACCAAGCAGAGATTTGACTTTATGTGAATCATATAGGTTGAGGTATGGGTACTCTCACACTGTGCAGGGCATATCATTTGGTCCAAAACCTAGAGAGAGGCTTTGTATCACTAAGGCAACCATTTGCCCTGCTGGGACATCCCTGTGTTTCTTTGAAAGCTTCAATAACATCCCAGAACACAAAGCAGAGTAGTTTCTGTAAATGGTAATCCCATCAAGAAAATGAATGTGGAAAAATAGGGCAGCAAAGGATCACTTAAATTCTGTCTGCTGCCATCACAGATGGCCATGCTGTCTCATCCCAGTTAGGCACGCACCAGAGCCCAATCACTTCTCTTTTTAGCCTCTGCTCTGCTAAGCTCAGTAAGACAAACCCACAGTTCACTCTCGAGAGATAAACTCGCCCTTTCCTTGATCATCCTCCAACTGTGCCCCCTTGAGTTTATGTTTTTGCACAGAGCCGCCAAGAATGGTCCCCTAAACTTCAATCAGGGGCTTCCCAGGTTGCCTTCTGTGGAAGACCATACTCTTGTCTCCTGGAAGGAGGGAATCAGGACCACCAAAATGGCTTATATTGCATCAGCTTTTGGAGGTGACTGTGCGTACCCAAACCCTGACTCTGAGCTTTGCACTAGCCATGTATTTCCCAGTCAGTAGCTCTTGTCTCATACCAGACCAAAGATGAGCAAAAATCCCATAGCCAGGGAGCATCTTCAATTTCAATTCTTCTCCTTTGAATTCTGGCTGATGTGCATTAAATAAGATATTTTCTTCCTTTGTAACCGTATGATGGAAGTTCCCATAAGCACTTTCCTTTTCATCAAGAGAATATTATTTAGACAGCCAAAAGGAAGGTAATTGTAGCATAGGATAATCACTAGAAAGAAAAAAAGAATGCCTCCTTATATTTACATTTTAGAAAGCATGAAATTCTGTTTTGCTTGCTCGTCTCATTATGCGGTATGAGCTAAGACATTTGCAGAATGTGTGCTCTCCAAAACAGTTTTAAAAGATAAAGTATTCTGATTGCTNAGCAAAGGATCACTTAAATTCTGTCTGCTGCCATCACAGATGGCCATGCTGTCTCATCCCAGTTAGGCACGCACCAGAGCCCAATCACTTCTCTTTTTAGCCTCTGCTCTGCTAAGCTCAGTAAGACAAACCCACAGTTCACTCTCGAGAGATAAACTCGCCCTTTCCTTGATCATCCTCCAACTGTGCCCCCTTGAGTTTATGTTTTTGCACAGAGCCGCCAAGAATGGTCCCCTAAACTTCAATCAGGGGCTTCCCAGGTTGCCTTCTGTGGAAGACCATACTCTTGTCTCCTGGAAGGAGGGAATCAGGACCACCAAAATGGCTTATATTGCATCAGCTTTTGGAGGTGACTGTGCGTACCCAAACCCTGACTCTGAGCTTTGCACTAGCCATGTATTTCCCAGTCAGTAGCTCTTGTCTCATACCAGACCAAAGATGAGAAAAAATCCCATAGCCAGGGAGCATCTTCAATTTCAATTCTTCTCCTTTGAATTCTGGCTGATGTGCATTAAATAAGATATTTTCTTCCTTTGTAACCGTATGATGGAAGTTCCCATAAGCACTTTCCTTTTCATCAAGAGAATATTATTTAGACAGCCAAAAGGAAGGTAATTGTAGCATAGGATAATCACTAGAAAGAAAAAAGAATGCCTCCTTATATTTACATTTTAGAAAGCATGAAATTCTGTTTTGCTTGCTCGTCATTATGCGGTATGAGCTAAGACATTTGCAGAATGTGTGCTCTCCGAAACAGTTTTAAAAGATAAAGTATTCTGATTGCTCTGAAATGTAGAACAATATTTTTCTCCATATTAATGTTAGAGAAAATAGCACAAAAATGTCAGGAACTGTAACTCATTGCTCTTTTTCACGATTTAATCACACACCTTCATTTTGAAGCCCACATCCAATAATGCAAGTTCACTTTCAACTACACCTTTAAGAAATCATCCTTCTTCTGTATGGTCTATATTTTTCCTGGGCCCCTTCAGTCTTAGTTTTTTCTTCCTGTAAATGCTACGGTACATGCAGATCTGTAATATCACATTGATACCTAAGTCTTCTCTTTGAGATCATTTTGTTCTAAGAAAAGAGGTGTAGTCTTTACTTGTCACAGCTACAGGTGGATACAACCTCTCATTCCCATGAGGCACTGGTTTGCTGCAAACCTGCTCGAAAAGCACAGTTAAAGAAATGAACACTTGAGATGGCAAAACACGGCAAGAAAGGTTTCAAATGTCATGCAGGTTATAGGTCTTTAAAAGGTACATGGCTCTGTCCTGTTCCTTGCCAGAACTCAATTTTGTCTGCACAAATATGACATACAACTATCATTCCTCTCACATATTAAGCTTATCATCTCCTTGCCCTTTACAGCCTTCCTCATGTCCTCTGCTAGCTCTAATAAAAGTTAATCCATAAGAAAAGACTCAAAAGACCAAGCAGCCCAAGCTCAATTAGTTCTTTGATTAACTTCATAATTGAGCAATAAGCCACAGAGCCAGACCATCTTCAGCTGAAAGGGACAGCACTCACTGTGGCAAGGCAGAGACCGCTCAACATGCATTTCAGCACAATTTTATTTATTTCACAGTTTTTTGTAACTTAAAGCATTTGTTCTTATTACCTGAGTCCTCAAAGCATTTTTCTTTTCTCTCACCCTGTCTATAAGTCAGCTGGAAGGACATTCCATAGCCGCCCTGTATCTCAAGTGTTGTGTGTTCAGTAAATTCAGATGCCAGCCCTGTTGTGTGGCATGAGCCGTTTAGGACCTGTAAATAGAAATTAACAGGAGTGAAAACTATTTGGGAAAGAAGCCTGAAGTTTCTCTTCACGCATTTCAGCATGGTAGGAGGGCTTTGTATTCTAATGAGTACATGCAGGTGTTAGGGGTGTATGCTTTGGTTAATGCCAGGTAGGCTGCTCATAGCTGTGCCCCAAACCTCTCTTGGGGTCGTGACCCTTTCCCTGACATCACATTTCCATTTCTAAGATTTAGTAAAGAGGTAGTCTGGGTGTAACATGGGTTTTTACTGGAACACCAGAAGATGAGCAGTCAGAACTAAACATTTACTTTTAAACCTGTAGTGAGAATGTCCCTCTGCAGTGTACTGCAAAAATGCCATCATTTTTGAGGCAGCTCTCTAAAAAAGCATTGTATTAAAGAGGGTGAGAAACTCAAGGATTTGGACTGGTCCAGGAGGGATGCTGACTCACCAGTATTTGGGAGTAAAATCTAGATGTCTGTTCCTGAAGGGGGAAATCTATCCTTGGCACAGTGTGTAGTATCTGGGATTTTCCATGTGTGTTTCTGAACTGGGATATCCACACAAGCAAGTTACTATAGGTATTTGGATGAGACAGAGTAATATGTTTATAAGGACTCTGCAAAGAACTCAGACTGATTTTTGGAAGTTTCCTCCTGAAATTGAATATTTGAAAAATTCTCTCCTAATAAATGTGTGCCCATCTGTGATATTCACAGCTTGTTTTAACTTTATGATGCTGGAGGCAGACCTCTAATCTCAGCGGGTGCATTCGCACTGAAGAAATGGCCCTATAAAAGATAATGGGTAATTAATATAATAAAAAAAATCCTCAGTAATGACTGGGGATATCAGAACTTGGTTCATATTTCCTTTTGGGACCCTGGAAATAAAATTTTGTATTTTCCAGAAAAAAAGGTTGGTCTTTATATTTTGATCACATGCAACAGCAGAGTACACTCCTGCAGTTTTGTAACATGCTGACTGAAATTTGATTTCTTCCTTTACTAGTTAAGAAAGGAAGATCTGAAACATTCTCAAAGTCTAACGATATGCTGATGTGCTAAAAAAAGCCTTTGAATGAGCTTGTTTTAGTCAAAATATTGCAAGTGTATTAATTCTAAGACCTCTAATGACACTAAAAACACTCATTGACAAATGCCTCATTTTCTCTTAACACATGCTTTAATGTTGCTGTAAATGACATCAACTTTGCCATAATGATACAGTGCTAGCACTTAAAATCTACTTTCAATGGTTATTTGTATTTTAAATTTTGCATTTTCATTTGATCCCATATGCTTTTGACAACACTGGATTGATTTAAAGCCAGCTGATTACAGAACACTGAATTAAACCAGAATCTCAGGTACATTACAAAGGTGAAGGAGCAGCTAGATTCTGAGCAACACCTGAGCTAATGTCTCTTTTCTAATTGAGTGATAGTCAGGCAGTTTGCAGTGCCAGCAAGTATGGTTAAATCAAATTGACTTTTAGTGTTAGACCAATGGTGCTAATAGACTGGGTTCACTGTCTATAATGGATATGGAAAGACAAATACATTAAAAGCAAAGGTCATCCTTATCTTTTGCTTTTGACAGCAAAGACTTAACTGTACAAAGTTTGTTTCCCCTCCAAGAAATTATCATTCTTACAGTTTATCTCAAATGAGTTTGGTAATGAAAATCTGGAAGGATTTTTTTCTTTCAACATCATCCCCCATAACTCAAGACTTATCACTCTCATACCTGGTTGCGTTATTTGCCATTTCTCCTCATGCTCAGATGGGAATAAGGATTGTTTTCCTTTTTATTTTTGCTTACAGAATCTAGTATAATGATGTCCTGATCTTTGCTTCAGTTGTTAATGTATCAGCTAATAAGCAGCAGTGTGTCCAAGTATGGAAAACAGGATGAGGCTGTGAGTTGTCTGGAGGAGCACGGGCCATGTGGTGAGAAATATGGACCATTGCTTCCTTCAGCAGTCAGCAGAAAGAGAAATAAGCATCTTGGTGAACTTGAAACACTATTCCCCTGCTGAGCTCATGAACTTTTTGCTAATGCTAAAAGAATGTCCTTTTCACATAGCTGAATACTGTGGGCAGGGGAAGAGTTTTAATAGTGCTTTCAGTGTTACATTTCAGGTACTGAGGGCTGCAGAAGTCAGCCCATTGATTTGTGTGGGGCTTGCAGTCTGCTTGGGGTTAAGTATGTGTGTGACTGTCTTGGCTCAGGATGGCAACCAGAGAGCTCTGAAAGCTCATGAATTGCAGATTAATAACAATGCAGGTAGCAGTTAGGGTACAGAATAACTTCCTTCAGCACAGTGAAAATGATGCATGTTTATAGCTGAAGCTTTGTGTCTGATGATGAGGCAAGATGAAGGGAGTTGCTTCTCAGTGAGGTCTTCAGCAAAAGACATCAACAACATCTTATGCTAACGAGTAAGAAAAAGATTTTGTCAGCAAGTAGCAAGATCCTCTACCTATTGTCTGATTTTGGCAATGTCTGATTTGTGCTGTTATGGATCTAGAGCTTTCTGCCCCATAATAGGCTGCTAAGAGCCATCTGGGCAGTGCCATCCCCCACACCAAGTCACAAATGCAGAAGGAGAAATTCTCCTGGGAGTCTGATCCAGCGAGGGGATCCATGTGGGATGTGCTTCAAATCCTGACAGCCCCCACAGGGTGGGACAGGAAAGAGTTCTCATACTTCTGTTTTAGAGCCCTCTGAGATGCTGCACCTGATGGCCAAGACACAGTGGCAATGCATCACTCTCTCCCTAAGTGCTGCCTTTCCAAAGGGCTTCTCTCCAGCCCCAGACTCCATAGTTTGCTTTCCAGGAGGGTGCACATGGGGGGAGTGACTTCTACATGCTTGGGTTTAATGAGTGGAGAACAAGCAGTCCTCTGGTTCTGCATCCAGGAGAGGCTGCATCTTCCTGCTTGTCACACTTCTTTTTTTTTTACTAGTTTTATTTTATCTACCGATAGTGCTGCCTATTTGTATTAGTTTGGATGATCAGCAATTTTAAAATACAACTGTCATAATCTGCCTTGCAAATTGCAGTGATTCTACCATGCTGTAGAGAAACATTTTGACACTGTAAAAACTAAACTTTTGCTGAAACATTTTTGACATTCACAAAAGTAAAATTTTAGTATAGTTTTCATGGTTTCACTATAGACCAGATACAAAATTCTGTTCAACAATACATTTTGAGTGTGCAACAAATGTTTCTTACTTGATATAGGCAGGGCAGAATAACAAGCAAACTGAATAGCAAAAATCTGGAGTTTCTTGCAAGTTGAAAATGCCGTGGTTTGTTTTCCGCTAAGAGAGTGGAAAACAAACCAAGAGATAAGATTAAATTTATCTTCCAAGAGAGATAAAGTTAATCTGAAAGTACACAGAAATTCACATTTACAAAATCTGGTCTCCACAAGGCCATGAAATCCTTAATTTGTTTATTTCTCCCAGAAGAATATAAATCACTGTTGTATCGCCCAAATGTTTGTGAGTTTATCAAAAGGAGCGTTTATTCAGCATTCGTTCCACTCTGTCATTAAATCCTCTGGATTATAGGGCTGTTGTTGTCTTTTAAATTCCTGATAAATTTGTTGCTGACAGCCAGCTGTTCTTTCCAATGCATCATAACCAACCATCCTAGAGTAGATCATTAGTCTGCTCGCATCCATCTCTTTTATTTATGCCACTCAGGGAGATTACAATGACCATCTGCAACTGTGGGCACTTGTTGTTTTGGAGGAATGCACCACCAATGGCACAGGAATGTGAGCAACAGAGCAGAGTTTCAAGGATATCAGCTCTCTTGGAGTGATAAGGCTTGCTCACCCAGTAGAGGGACACTTGGGTGTCTCTGGTGGCTTTAGCCCTTTTTTCCCTGGTGACACTACAAAAAGCCTCTTGGGGCTGAATCCCCAGGCAAGGTGTGGGGAAATGCGTGACCCATCGTGCCACCTGATTATTCCTGGAAGCAAAAATCTGAGTGTTCAGTAAGTCTCAGTTTTGGCACAGACTTTTCCCCCTCATACTCTCATGCCATATTACATTCGTTACACAGAAGGTCAGAGCTTTCCAGAGTTTCCCCGTTGGCAGCAAGCTGATTTTTCCTGCTGCTCTTTTGACTTTTCAGTGGTCTGAAGCATCAGGTTTGGTTCACTCGCAGTTCAAGCTGTCAAACTCCCATGTACAGAGCAGTCAGACTATGTTTCTGCTGGGGAAATCAAACAGTACGTTTTCCAGTTTGCAGCATTCAGCCCACATGGTTTTTTCCTCAGAAAACAAGGGAATGCTGCCCCTTGCACTTGTAATTTACAGTAATTAGCAAGGAAATTATGCTTGGTTTGAGAGAAACAGTGAGCAACTCATTCCTAAAAAGATTTGGAAAGAAGGCTCACACTGGGAAGTGGAACATTTTTATTCCTGGTATAAACATAAATATTCAACATTTTTTGCAAATCAAAAATCAGAAGGCAGAAAAGCAGTGATCTTTGGATTGATTGAACTTTTTTCTCCTAGCTTATGCCGAAATGCTTAATATTCCAGCTGTGTGTGAAATGCAAGTAAGCTGATAGATTGGTTGTATTAATTGGAAAAAAAAACCTAACCCAAAAAAATCCTAGCTGAGAGACTTTATTTTCAAAGAACAGATGGCTTTCTTTACATACAGCTGTAGAATATTTTGCTGCAACATAAAGACATATAGTATATCCTCTGGAGATGAAGGAAAATGAGATGGAGAGAAAATGTTGCAGAGAAAATCATTAGAAGCTCTAGAAGTAATAGAAACACCAGGCCTGACTTTTGGTGCCACTAACCTTTGTTGGCTTCAAATGACAGATCCTATGGGGCCTGCCCAAGATCAAAACATCAGCAGGACCCCTGCTTGCCCTGAGTTTCCCACCCTGCTCCCCATGAGGACAGCAGCAGCAGATGTCTTTTCTTGTGGCACAGGACATTTTTTATGTTTTCTCTACCAGCTTGCCTGGCTTAACCTTTTGACCATCCTTCAGCTGCCTCTTAATGTGACCGTTTTATCAACAACTGCAGTTAAAATGGCAGTCAGTTTAAACAGCTCTGTCTGCTGCTGCTTGAAATTTTATGTATTGTGACCTTCTTTGTGCCCTTAATTTCTGCTGGAGATGCTCATCTCCTTGCACTGTAACCAATGAATCAATTTTATTTTCTCTGCTGAAAGTGGGGGGTGCAAAGCAAAGTTTCTCCCCCTGCTCCTTATCTCGAATAAGAAAACTGCAGTTTTTCTCTCTTTGTAACTGCCTATTGATTGTGTATGTCAGCTCTACATCTGTGGGCACTGAAGGATTTGATTTTATTTCTGTTTACTCAATGATATCTGAAAAGTGACTGCTTGAAGGGCTGCTGAGAAGTGGGGGTCTTGTCCTCATATTTTATAATGTATTATTTGCATAGAATTACAGCAGGACAGTGTAAGTACAGAAGGCATTTTCCTTTTACTTGTTTAGGTATTCTTTTTGAATGATACATCTGCAGTCCCAAGGCCCCAGGACTGCCATAGGCAAGATTGTCCCATACTGCCTTACTCATGCCCAGATTTAGTGCTCTTACATTAATTGTTTGTTATTAAATAAAAGTAGTCTTTTTTCTGACTGTTTGATGGCAGTGGATGCTCACTTCTGTTGGTCTGGGCAGTCCTCTGCCACCAAGAGCAAGTCAGATGTGTGCCTGACTGAGACAGACTGGGAAGGACCACAAGAATTGCCTAAGGAATGAGAAGCAAACATCAATTACTTGCTCAAGGATGAAAACGTGTTTGGTAGGCTACTAATTTAGGTGGCTCAATCCACCTTGCACTTGGCTTCAGCATCCTGGCCTTGCACTTACTTGCTCCTATCATCTGTGACTAGCAGTTCAAAGAGGACTTGTGCACTGAAACTTCTTGTCAGGGCCAGGGCCATCAGCAAAGGAACTCTGAGAGGGAGGAGAAGGGGCTGAGATGGACTTTGGTCCATGACAGGTTCAGAACCATCAGCACCAGAATGGGGCAGTTTGTGGGGACTCTTAGCTCCTACCCCTGACTGCTGGCTCCCTCTCTGAAGCTCCCACACTCTGACACCCTTAGTCCAAGTCTTGTGTGTGCCCTAAGGTTTTGGCTGTCAGGCCCAAGGTGTGATTCCTGGGGTGTCCTGAGCAGGGCCAGGGGTTGGCCTGGGTGGTTCTAATGGGTGCCTTCCAACTCAGCATATTCTATTATTCTCTGATACAATACTGGTCATGCAGTAATTCCCTGTGTAACTCGCATTACTCAGTGCAAGTCTGTCATGTTGTGTGAGTGATAATTATTCTAAAATTGGTGTTTCCAAGCCAAGTGCAAAAGTGTTTGAGGTACAGCTTCCAGCAAACATTTGCAGGTGATCAAAATATATTATCTCTTTATTTAATTCTAGATCCATAATCAAGATCACCTTTATTAGATTTCAGAAAATCTTTATTGCACTGCCTTCTCCTGGGAGAGGTGCCCAAGGCACTGAGCCCCTAAGCAGAAGCCTGAGTGAAGTAGAAGTAGTTCTCAAATTACCACAGCCCTGTTCAGTTGGTCCCTGTATCTGAAAAAGCACAATATCTATCTTCCTTTTACCTGATCGGGCCTGCTGAATAAGAAAATGTGTCAAACGTAGGTGAGAGTGTTGCTGTTTCTATTACAGATTTATGAGTTCATAGTAAAATACTGAAGCAAACCTGGAAGAATTAAACCTCTACTTTTGCAGAGAGAAGTCCCTGAACAGCTCCAGCCTTTCAGAGGTTAAGAGCAAAGGAAGCAAGGAGAAGCGTTTTGAAGTTAGGGCTCAGATGGTGCCAGGCATTGCAATTCACTGCTTGAAGATTTAGCTCCGTGCTCACAACTGGATTAAGGTGGGATGTTTGGCAAGTCGCTGAATATAGCTGAACATTGTGCTTCACATGGCTGTGGGAAGGATATCAAAAAAGGCAGCAAAGTATTAATGTATATGTGGGGCAGCAGGGCTGGCATCGGTTAACAGTGTGCAAAAGATTCTACATCCTCAGTGTTTTGAAATGAAGAGTTTTTCCTGTGACATAATTGTGTATATCAAAGCTCTAATAGGTAAATAATTAAGAGTTTGAATGATGGGCATACAAGTGCAGTGCAAAGCACTGTCTGCAAAGAGAGGATGTAAACCAGAGTGTGGAAGAATACTGTGTGTGTGTGTGTGTGTGTGTGTGTGTGTGTGTGTGTGCGTGTATGTGACAAAAATTCCCTGTTGGTTCAAGAATAGGTGCTTTGTTTTTCATAAGTTACCATATTGGAGATGTGTCATCTTTAATCCATTTCTGTCAAGCTCAGTTGTCAGAAAGAGTGAAATTTCTTTCAAAAAAGACACAGCTGCTAATCCCTAAAAGCATGCTGCAACCATATTCTGGTCCTTCCAGATCTCTAATCAATGTCTCCTTGTGCAAAGACACCCTTGAACCATGGAAATGGCCTCATAATATTAATAGAAAAGATTAAAAGTACCCTTTTCCCCCTATTCTTACCTTGAGGAAAGGGACATGTTTTTAAATATTTGTTTCTTTTGTAACTTATTGTCATAGTTTCATCAGTCAACTGAAAACTCATCAACTTTTCAGTAAGAATAAGAGTTTAAAAAATGATTTATATGGTCTGTTTTCTTTGGAGCCTGTCTTGTAGTGCTTTAAAAGAGTCCCCAAATAGTGAAACCTGCAATTTTGAAACAAAAGCCTTTTCCCATTGAGTGTGTTCAGGTACTCAGAATCGTGAAAGGAATCGCTCATAGAGCTATATTACTTTTTCACAGGAATAATACTATGTGTTAGGAAGAAACTGGCTAACAATCAGATTTCTTTCACAAAAGATGTGAAGTTTGCTTTTTTAAATATGGAATTCATTAGTATTATTGAATAGTCTTATCATATTTCTTTTAACTATAAATGATTTCCTCATACTTGGTTCCTCAGTTTTCAAAGGCTTTAGAAGTTACATAAAAGCAGGTACACGATAGAAGACTGGGTATTGTGGAGGTGTTAATACGTGGCAGATTTTTTTTTAACCTAAGCACACATATTTCAGGACCCATTATCTTGTCTTTTCTTTTGATAAAGTGGTTTTAGATTGACTATTACCTTCCAAGGAAATTCAACACAGATTATTTCAGTCATGCAGTGACCAGCACTCCTCACCTGGACAATTGCTTGTCCAGTCAGACAAGGCAGAAAAATAAGTATGTTCTCAAATGTCCTCTCTGGGCAGAACTGGGTGAGAGGCAGTTTCTGGTGTGCTAGATAATTGAATAACCAAACACCAGGACCCTGTTAAAGGCATGGGACAACTCGGCTCTTGGAGCTGATACCTGCAGAAAGAGTTGTAAGTTTGGGTCACAGATGGCTGAAGATGTGCAGACCATTAAAATAAACATTCTTATGTGGTGCTAAACATGTGTGATGTGAAAATCACCTTTAATTGTAGCTGTACAGCAGCCCATATGCACTCACCTATGATAAACCAGACCTTTCATAAAAAAATATTGTTCATATAGGTACTAAGCTGTGTTCAATGACAGCACAACACTTCATCTACATTTATTTGTTGAACACTGGGATAGGCATAGAGTGTGTTTCTCTAAAAGCTTCCATGAATGTTAATGACAGGGAATATAACTTGTAAACAACACTTGTGCCGAGGAAAATACAGAAAAGGAAAGCCAATAAAGCATCATGTGAAAAATATTAGCTTGCTGAAAAGCTTTTTATAGTTTGAATTAATTTTTAGTTCAGCAGCACTTGTTAAAACTATAAATAGATAAATAGTCTCTTGCCTTCTATAACATTTTTCCTCTTATAGTGTGCTTTAGAAGTCTTCACATTCAGTGATTTTTATTTTATTATATTTAGTTAACACTGCAGGCTCTCTTTCAGAGAACTGCTTTGATAACAGGCTGTTTTATCTCAGTTCCTAGTGTGATAAAAGCCAATTTAGAGTCACTTACTTTATAAAAAACAATGCAAAGTACAAGATATTTTGATGATAATAGCATCTTCAAAAAAGGATGACCATCTGCCTTTATTCACTTCTCCTACTTTCACTGTCCTTTCAAGCTCCACTTTCCCTATGGAAAGATGAAATCACAGAGATCATTTTCAGTCCTGTCAGCTGTGAAGATGTGGTAACCATCTTATAAGAAAAACATATGGCTGGGTCTTAAGGGCTTTTTTAAACTGGGAATCCAAATATAGGCTGCCAAGTTGTGTACAGAAGCATCTGCTACGTCAGTTCCCCATCACAACGCCTCCCTGCACCACCAGGAAGCCTGAGCTGGTGCCTGCTCTTTTCCAGGTTGGCATTTCATGGCAAGAACCAGCCACAAAAATGCAGGGCTGTGTGTATCTAAAGGCTTAACTTTAGACTTCTTAATGTGAATGTCTTAGGAATAATTTTGAGACTCATCCATTCAGAGAGTTCCAGCAAAAATGCGGTTGTGAGCTGCAGGGTGAGCATGGAAGGACCTGCAAGTTGAGCAGTCTCTCCAGGTGGACCAGGGAGTGATTATTTTGAGAAAACACTTTAGGCCCACTGGCTGAGCAATGCCATTCACACAGTCCTCATTGGGCACACCGGGAAGGATCTATTCCTACTCCATCTGATTCATTTTTACACAGTTCCTGACAAAACTGTTGTCTAGTCTCTGTATCTTGCTTTAGTCTCTGTATCTTGCTTTATTTTTGGTCTCTTGGCTTAGATGGCTTCCCTCCTGAGGAATATTAAGCAGGAACTGCCCCACACATGGTCGGTGGCAGCTCCTCACAGCTAACCAGAACACGTCTCCAACTCGAACCACAGCGCTCCTGCCTCCTGCCTTTTGTGAGGAACATTGTAATTTGTCTCTTTGAGCTGCTATGGCTCTTACTGGAGGTTGACTCTTTCCCTCTGGCCTTGAAACATGGTGGCACTCTGGTAGTGGGCTGCTCTTGCCTGTGCCTTCCTTCTGCTGGTGGCTCTGGAGAAGTGAGCTCTGTGCCTAAGAGAAAACACAGCCCAAGGAACTTGCAGTTGACCATCCACTTCCTCATCAGCCCCTCATACGAGAAATACCAGGATATTTAGAGCCTACTAGGGCATTTTTCTCTAAGTAATCAGCACAAGTGTGACAAACTCTCTCATGAAAATGTTTGTGTGAAGACAGCTGTTTTGGTTGAAACTGTCTGTGGTGCTCGTGGGCTAAAATCACTGTTGGGAGCAATTTTTCTATAGCAATACTTCTTTTAACTGGGTGGGTTTCTTTGCTTCTATAAGCAAGGCCTCTGAAATGTCTGTCAAAACAAAGACTGAAAATTTTTATAAACTTTTTGTTTTGAAGCAGAATATGCCCCCCATGCCACTAAGTTAATTTACCTGTTCTAATCACATGAAACTTGCCCTGAAAATCAGAGAAGGCCATGTAATACAGAGAGATCCATAAAAGTGCAGGAAATTACATTTATTGCTATTTGTGAAGCCATTTAACATTGTTCAGAGCAGTTTTAGCTCATCAACACCCCACTGGTGAATCTCAAAATATCTATCATGTTTATCTGAGACAGCCTTCTGCAATGTGTCTTCATTTGTTCTTGCCTAGTGTTTACTCACCCTTCACTTTACTTTTTACCTTACTTTAAAATTTCAGTTGTTAACTTCAGGAGCCAAAACCCTTTTCACCCCTGCCCCATGTACTGAACAACCGACTAATAAACAGGGAGGTCAACAATTCCTGAAGCACTTCTTTCACCTAAGCTAACTGTTCACTAGGAACCACATCCCTAGCAGTTGGAAACGTGCCTTGAACAGACTTAAAGCTGCTGCCATTTCAATTAAGAGATTAGCACATAAGTAACTAATTTTGATAAGTTATCCTCCTACATGGACTAAATTAAGATTGCTAAAATAAGGCATTTAATAAGCAAGAACTTAAAAGAATCTCAATAGCTGCATTTTTTTAAAAAATAGATAAGAGCCTTGACTCACACATCTAACATTGTCTGGGAAAAAAAGTTTCAAAAATATTGTGGTTAAGTATTTTATTAAAGAGTATAGAAAATAATTTTTCAAAAATAGATCTTTATTAGCAGTCTGGGTTAGAGAACTGGGTATTTACTTTGGTTAGGGTTTTCCACTGAGAGGAATAAAAATTTTAGGTTTTCACAGGTTACAAGTTAAAAAATATGGAAAGTGGTGAATTTACATTACAAAGATGAAATTAAGTTACAGTGGCTAATAGGATAAGTGTTGCGAGTTAGACTTTAGAAGAGGGATATGAACCCAATTTACTGGACAAATTAACTTTGTTAGAACACTTGAGCTGGCGCAAAGATAACAGCGCCTTTAGGAGACAAACTGCCTGCCTTGCTTGTGTACTCCAGTGTTTCTGTAATGATTATAAAGTTCTTTAGGTAAGATTTTTCACCAGCCTAAGGGCACCAAAGGATATTGACAAATGTGCAACAGAAACAGAATGAGAACTGGACGCAATGTCCTAACTCTCTATCCTAATACCTGCTGAAGCAGTTCTGGTTCTTTTGCTCGGTGTAACTAAAATTGTGCTCCTGCATGACATGGGTGCCACTGTTTTACAAATGGAGCTACTCAGCGTTTTCAGGACTTGAACAAAAAGCCCAGAGACTCCCTTAAAAAATAATGTCCTGGAAAGCAAAGTAGCAGATAGAGCCTGGCCAAACTGAAGTGGGGCTGAAGCCTTTCAGCAGTGTCCACCTGAGGCAGCTCAGATAGGGACTGAAATGCATTTAGCAGGATCTCTTTCCTGTTCGATAACGAGCCATATTCTGGTTCAGAAAGTCTTCTGCTATGTCCAGACTGTTCACTGTGAGAAAGGGAAAGGGCCTTCAATGATGTACCCAAGGTCATTCCTCAGATTAGTTACAAGATGGGAAATGGTCACAAATGGTCCCCTCTTGGATTGTGGGGCTGATCTGCCTACCTGAAAATAAAAGAAAGCCAGACCTCTTTGCAGTGAGCAATTTATGCCAATTTGTATTGAGCAATTTTCTATGAGATTTGATTAAAAAAAGAAAAAGAAAAACCTTGTGAAGCTAGACTAAACAGTGTTCACAGCATAGCAGTCATCTTTTGATGTGATGCTTTAGAGGAGCTGAGGCAGAATGTGCTTTTTCTGTGCAGTTTAATAAAAATAAGGCTGTGAAACATCTTCTGATGCAAAAATACAAGCCTCTCCTTAACATCTAACACCAAACCTTAAAATTACCAGACCTGAACGCATGCAGACAAGTTGTGTTCATTAATTTTAGCAGCATCTCTGCCCATTTATACCGGCTAAATATCTAACATTCAATATAAGCAATTTTCTTGTCCCTTTTCAATTAGCTCCATTACAGAACATCTAATTAAATCATATCTTTTAGCAGGAACCAAGAATTCAAGAGCTAAATTTTTTCACTTAATTAAAACCTCTTCGTCTTGAACTGTTAATTTTCTGAAAAAGATATCCAGTAGTTTTTCCTCTGATCCACTTGGTTCCTGAATGAAATGGCTCATTTACTCTGAGTTGTCTCTTGAAGTGTGCACGTAGGCTCCAGCTCGTGTGACAATCTCAGAAGATGATAGGAATCATAGCTGCTTTTCTCCGCACTTCTGGGTAAAACTTCTTCAGATACAGCTTGTGTTTCTTTTGGGCCCAGAGAGACATCTGGATGACCATCAGGAAAGCAAAGATGCCAACTAGCAGGGAAAAAGAAGTAAAGAAAAGGATCATGTGTGTTCTTTCAGTGTCTGTCCCTGTAAATACAGTAGGGTTTATGGAAATATTTGCAGATGGTTAACCATAGAAACATTCATTTGGCATCCGGGCAAGTTATGTCTGGGACAATTACAGCAAGGATGAGTGTGCTGCATATGTTGCTGGTCCTGCCATTGTAGGGACAGCCCTATATTGTCCCAAAACTTTCAGATCATTTCCATACTGCAGCCTTAAGCACAAAAATGTTTCATCTTTTCCAACAAAATTTCAATTTAATTTTTGCATGATGCAGTTTAACCCACTTTTGAAATTCATTTCTTTTTCATTTGTAAGCCATGTGGGGCTACTTCTTACAAGTAGTTTTTATAGGTTTCTATTTTGAAATGGAAAAATAATTAAAAAGTGAATGTTTTGGAGAGCTCAGTCCCGGGGACCATATTTTTATAAGTATTTAGGTCTCTAAGGATGCAGGAAAGTACTGAGCAAGAGTCGCAAATGTTACTAAGCAGTCTGCTCTTACAAGTTGGCTGCCTGATACAAGCAAAGAGGGAATGTTACCAGGAATGTGTCTCTCCTCTTTTTGAAATACTAAGTACACTTGTTTTCCTCTCCCTATCAGGAGTGTTTTTCCAGGTTTAGAATGAAAAGAAATTTTCCTATATCAAAAATGCTTGACTGCAAGTGAAGAGTACTGACTTTTTTTTCTAAATTTTGAAGTCTGCTTTCACTGGGGAAATGGAGGAAACAAAAGTATTTCACAGAAAGTCTGTTTTGATCTCTAATGTGTTGCAATAGTTATGCTCTCCACTGCTTTCTGAGGGGAGCATTTTGGAGGTTTATTTGTTTATCTCATATAGGGAATTTGATGGCAATATTTCATATGCTATAAAGTTTTTTTGGCAAATTTTAGATTTGCAGAATTCACTTCCACAAGCAACACTTTATGTGCTGTCTTCATTCTGTATCAAACTTACCTGGCAGAGTTTGTGTCATCACTGTGAAACTAATCCAAGACCCAGCCTGTTGCAAAGAAAAAGGCGCTGTCAGTTGTATATTTTATGCAAAGCAAAATGGCAAATTTTCAAAAACTCCCCCTGGAAAAAGATTGTGATACTTGTACTGGAAATGGGAGAATAAAAATACTTAGAAATTAACCAACCCAGTGTGCTGGATGGGGTGAAGAGATGAGTGGTAAATCCTTAGATCACTGGGGAGTCTGTAGTGGGGGGAAACATAGACAAGAGTCCACGTGATAGTGATGTGAGGGAAGAGAAGGGAGAAACATTTGTGGGAGAAAGGAGACTCTGACACATGGAACAAAATGATTGATGTGCAGAAGAAACTGCATGGAGGGGTTGCAGATTTTCTGCAAAGGCTGAAGCACAGTAACCACCTACCCTTTGCATATAAGCAGAAGAAAGTCATGTACCTCATATGTATAGTTGGGACAGGATACCAGCAGGAAGAGCCACGTGAAGGGGTTGTAGGTTGGACTTGGAAAACAGGTTTTATTTCCTTCTGAAGGGGTCAAAAAAAAAGGATGGGGAAAATCAGACAGAACCAGTTTCAATGCAGGGAGAGGGGAGCTGAGCCTTATCACACCCTGCCTATGTAACAGCAATCCCCTTGGCCAATGCTTGCAGAGTACAACCTTTTAGAAAAAATTCAATGAAATCTTTTGAGGTAGCAAAATCTGTGTTTATTCCAGTGAGAATGCTGCTCAGCTAGCCTCGTATCGGTTTTTACAAGAAGGTGTGGCATGTCCAAAGGATGCAAATTCTGTTCAGAAGAGAGAGACGAGTAGTTCAATATGGACCAGTCAGCAGGCCAGGACTAAGGGCACTGCACTGGGATGTGAGGGATGCAGCTGTGTCTAATTCAGCCTAACTCAGGAACATGAGCCTGTCTGCTCCCACATCCTCACCCTTCATCTCTGGTAGAACAGGAAAACAACTCCAGAGCTCTCTACAGGCACTGATAATGCTCACACTAAAGGCCACGGTGTAAACTTTGTATTTTTGATATTTTATATCTAATACAAATTCAGTGGCCTCATAAACATGCAGGGTTAATTGGTTTTGATGTGGCTTTTTTATTTGGTAGGTTTTTTCCCTTTCCCCACTGACTTGGACTGGTGAAGAGAGAATAGGTAAAAATAATCCTTTTATTCTGGAGTTGGAATTGAAGGATTTTCTGTTAGGAAATATCTCAGAGCAAAAGTGATTTCTGATCAAGGACGTGCTTTATCCTATCCAAGAAGTAAGAAAATAATTGATGAAATTATCAATTATTAATATACAGCACTTAATTTTTAAGTTCTGGGAACAATGCTATCTTTAATACTTGTAGGCACTGGGAACTTAAATCAGTTTTTTGTCTTGCAGCTTTCAAACTGAATTAGGCCCCTTGCAAGAAATAACATAAGCAATTTCCTAACCACAGTGCATGAAAACCTTCCAGAATAGAAACTGATTTCTGTGTGTGAAGTTGATCATACTGTGGTATTTTCTTGAATAGGGTATTATGGTGGGGAAATTACACTATTAGTGTCTGAAAATATATTTTACTTTCCAGTTTGTATAACTTTTATTCTTATGATACAAAAGATGCTGAAAACCAGCCTGTTAAAAGCATACATATACATTGATGCCTGTGTAAGTATTCATGAGTCTCTCTTTGTGCATTTGAATATATGCATGTACATCTTTGCCTGAGATGAATTTGTCTAAAAACTCTGCAATATAGTTTAGAAGTTTTTGAGACTTACTTAAAATTAAATCCACTGCTGCCAGTCATCAGCATGCTTTAAAGCTGCTTTGGCACTTAAATCCATATTTAAATTGCAGTTGCATCTAATTAAGATAAATTTTCTAGAAGCTTTAAAACAACAACAGTGTTGCTAATGTCTCCTTGTCATCACATTTGTTTCAAAAGTGTTAGACCAATGGCATGATACCTACTTCATCTTTCTCTATTCAGTGGATATAGGTACATAAATTACTGTACAGCAGCAGAAGATGGATAGGATAAGCACACCTCGGTCTTAAACAAACAGGAAACAAAGACAGACCTGAACTGGTTTGGTGAGATAAAGCTACGTTGATAAAGTGATTTCCAGCTTCACACATCTGCAAGACATTAAAAACATATTTTCAGCCGTATGCCTAAAATGCTGTGGTGATTGTGTTGTAGTGCATAACCAGAACCACCCCCATTAGAAGTCAGTCTCTGCACTCAGCACGGGCCCCAGGTTTGGCTCTGGGGAGAACAGGGAGACTCCCTGGGTCTAAGGAATTCAGCAAGATGCTCTTCTTGATTTCTTCTGGATTTAATCCAAGTTGCAAAGAACCAGGTGAAAAGCTGAAGTCTGGTTTTGTAAAGATGTCACGAGTGAATGTGCTGGCCCTCTTCCTACATACACTTTCAAAAGTGTTCAGCAAAACAGGAAGGAAAAATAGGGGATGAATGAATGACCAGCAGGACAGTAGTCAGGGATTGATAAAGCAAGGGAGCCAGTACTGTTCCTGGCTCTGTAATCCTCTGGTTAAGTTGTTTCCAGCCATAACCAACCTCTCAAAGTTGGTCTCTAACATTTGGGTGTTTTAAACCTTTGGAAGAGGGACCATGTCTCCCCATTTGGTTACACAGCTTGTAGTACAGGCTGATTTCAGATTTCCTTTAGGCTTTCAGTACTTCAAGAGTTACAACTACTGAAGAATCAAAATCAATATTTACCCATATTTAAAGTGGGAACCAGTAGGAAAATCAGTTTGAATTCCTCTCATCACAACTCTTATCATTTTAGGGTTTTCATTTTTCCCCTACTCTGTCATTTTATGGTTTTCATTTTTCCCCTACTCTGTGAAGAAAATCAAAATGCTGTATATAGTTCAAGCTCAGGCTCAATTGAACTTTTTCATTCATTTCTGGGTTTGAAGACTGATTTGTCCTCTCAAATTGAAAAAATGCAGAGTTAAAAAGTTGCATTTTCCTATATAATTTCTCATTCTAAATTTTGTAAGGCTGGAAAAAGTTTAAGAAATTCAAATAAAAAGGGAAATATTAAAACCTAAAGATGTTAAAAATGTGAAGTCACAAAATTATCACAAAAAAAGAAGAAATGCAACTGTCATTTTTAAGTCAATTTTGAAAGTCATTCATAACAAGTTTTTATTAAAACTAATTGAAAGAAATATGTAACTTTATATTGAAATGTGCTATAATTTGAAAGAACATTGTAGATAGCATTGCTGAAGAATTTTCCCCTTTTTGGCAGAGATTTTTGTGGGGGTTGTTTGGAAAGTTTAAATCAGGTCTATTAGTAAATAGACCTGTTATTAGCTGTTATTCTGCATGGGTAGGTAGTTATGGTTCAAGTCCTGCTGTCCTTTTAAATTTTTTTTAATTCCAACTAACTGACCAACCTCTATCATAAATACTAGATGTAAAACATTAAATAGCCAGAAAATGAAATTCCTTTATAAAATACCATATCAGAAGCAATAACTATAGCCATAGCAATGGGTGTAATTTTAATTTACATACTTCCAATTATGAGCTGGGAACGTGATTTGTTTTTCTGATTAGTATAATTTTAAAGAAAAAGGTTTTGTGGTTAAAAGTGGTTTAGTAAAACACTACCTACTAGTCCATACTATTGTGGAGCAGGAGATATTCACACACTGTAATTAACCCCTACTAATTCTAAGTAAACCAAGCAAAGGACATTTCTGCAGGGATTTTTATTGGCTTAGCTTTGACTCTGCAGCTGCATTCAGCTGTGATTGACTCTTATGTCCCTCTTTAGAAATGTGACTGTTAATGTTCTACATAACAGTTCTACCACTGCTGAATTTAAGCTAGTCCTCAGTTTATTATGTATAAAATATGGGGCAGTGGGGAACAGCAGAGAAAAAGCTGACACTATTTACGATTATAAAATATTGAAGTCTACACACTGTTTCCCCTCTTTATATTCCATGTGTACCCTATGAGAAAAACATCCCTGCAAAGCTTAATTTCTCTAAACATGAGAATCTTTCAGGAGGGCCTGCAGACACACTTCAAATTACTCAGTACTGTTGTTTACAGCAGCTGTAGGTGTGTACACTTAAATCAGGATGTGTAATAAAGACAAGACTTAAAAGAGGGTAAAAAAAATCTTCCAAATATTTTATTCATATGTTTTAGAAACCTGTGAAAACAGCTTCAAATTATTTTATTTCCTATGCTGACGTTTTAAATTCATTGTCTGGGAATCTGCCAACACAAGATCTAAAAGGGACAGGTTTTGAGTTTCCATGGGTAGGGAGTTCTCAAAAGAGCTGTAACAATTCAGAGCCCGGACAAGGTGCTGATGCAGATCTTAAGGGGATTGACATATTTTACAGCAAACACCCCCTTTGCTTGATGGCAGCATTTTCCTTACAAGCTATGGCAGGGAACATTCCATTGATGCAGGGAAGGATGTTTCAGAAGAAAAGGAGCCTTTCTCTGTGCAGAGACTTCGATGAGGACTAGCTTTACTGGTAGCACGGACTATTCAGGCAGGCAGTTTGCTTGGTGTCAAACAGCCCCTGAGCCTGGGAAGGGTTAACACAGCAAAGTTCTGGGTGTACTCCTGGCTACCAGGGTGGGTTTATTGCTTTTGGTTCTAGAGCCTCATGGAGTGGGTGAACTTCTTCACAGGAGTATTTATCTTGTCTTTGCTATAACTTATTAGAAAAAAAAAAATTGAGAACTGTGTGGACAGACCCAGAGACAAACACTGCCAAAATGGTGACCTTTAAGGATCCCAATTTACAAAGGCATTTAAATATTGCTAACAAGTTCTTGAATGTTTTTCTAAATTTGCCTGAAGGAGCCTAGGCATATTAGTGTCCCATCGCCCTGTTACATTTCTGGAAACTGATCTGTATTTGATTTTCAAAGAGAATGTTTTGTCTTTGGCAGAGATTGTTTTTATAGTTTTTAATAGCTGTTGAGGATAAGTTATTCAGGGTGCACTGAACGATTGCAAAGTCTGCTTAAGATGTAATTCTTCTCTGTTTTAAAAATTACAAGTTTCAATCTGTCTAAATATTAGTGTTCTAAAGCAATTACCAGGACTAATAATGCTGATGATGTTCTCATGACTCTCAAATACAGCACTTCAGATTAAACTCTGTGCACATAAATATTACTAGGGCACTTCCTGACTGAGGAACCTTAATAGATTTGTACCAAATCCAGTTAAAGTACACTGTGGACGTAGACTTATATATGTGTATACACACAAATGCATGGAAGCCTTACTGCATTTTATAAATTGTGAGTTAATCCTATTCCATAGTCATAAATAAAACTTCATTTTTGTACGTACCAGAAAAGCAAGAGCAGCATAAGAAACTTGTTTGTGGCCAAATGCTAGAAAACAGAATGAAATTATAAATTGCATTTTACAGTATGCACATGGTTTGCTATGGGTGAAATTAATCTAGTGCTGAGGAGCAGAAATACCACTTTCCTAAAAGGCTCTGAAGAAAGATTGGATATTATCATACACAACATGAAGACAATACAAACAGTAACTGCACGCTAGAAATACCAGTTTTTCACCACTGATCTCAAGGCACTTTTTCACCCAACTGTTTTTGTATTTGCCAACTTCATATATTCAAGTGTTTTTTCAAAGCAGCTGCTGGTGGTGAATCCCTTGAAAAGGCAAGGAGGGGAGTGAAGTGAAGGTCAGTGTCAGAACCAGGCCAAGAATCACTGCCTTATCTGTAGACCCTTCTACTTCCATGAGCAGAAACCCAATACATAAACCTATCCATTACCTTTTTTTTTAATTTTAGTAGTGAAGCAATAGCGGGGCTTTACTACATAGTCACTATCTGTTTCACAGTCATGCAAGAAATATATTTAACACTGGTAAATTTTACCTGCCATTTGCCCACCCTCTCCTTTTTGCTGTCATCCCCAGACCAGTGTAGGGCTCCACCATGGTCATGTCCAAAGATTTACAGTTCCTAATCACACCTTGGTCATAGCTGGGGGGTACAAACCACGTGTACATACCTCCCTCCCCTTGGCCCTGTCTCATCAAGCCTTTACTTTTGAGAACTCTTTTTTTCCTGGCTGGCACAGGACTCTTCTGTGGTGCCAAAGGCATTTTAAGGCAGTGGCAAGCAATTAGAAATATTTCTTCTGAATGCTTCCTCTTTTGTGTCTTGAACAAAGAGTTTCCCCTTTAAAGAAGCTGCATTTATTGATTTGATAGCCCAGACCGCTAAAAGCTGTGTCTAGGGAGTTTTCTGCATTGTTTGCAGCATTGTTGTTAAAGCCACACCAAATCCAACTGTCATTCAATGAATCACATAATTTGAAATAGAACTTTTGTGCTAGTTTGAAGGAAAAGCAAGTGTCATGTGTGAGAAATTTTTGATTTAAAAAACCTAGCCATTTAACTAAGCACAAATAAAAATGGAAAAGCAAATGCTTTGTTCCCAAAGCTCATAGATAAATCTGATACAGAGGAAAAGAAAGACTAAGGTATAGCAAGGAAAGCAAAGTAGCAGAAAATAAAACCCATACCAATTATGCTCAAAAGAAGCAAAAGTGCAGAGAGCAAACAAAAAAAAAATCATGAAGAAACAGCAATACAACAATAAAATATGATGAGAGGGAACAAAATGATGGATGAAATCTGAAAATTTTAAAAAAATACTTTTGTTATCAGCAGTATATGATGGATTTTTACTGGTTTCTCAGGGGAAAAAAAAAAAAAAAGGAAAAAAGGAGAAATGGAGAAATGGAAAAATCTTCATTTTCATGGAAAGGATGTATATTTAGTAAATAAATCTCTTCCAAGAAAACACAACAAGCTCTAGGTCACTCCTGCATTCTTTAATACACGTTGTGAAGATGAGCAAAATATATTGATCTTTGTGTTTTCTCCACTTGTCCAAATTTTCCTGTTCATAAATCTGGACAGTGATTGACCATCGCTGAACAGGCATGAACATTCAGTGGCACAAAGCAGAGGTGCCTCCAACACAACAATCTTCCTTCTGACAGGGAGTAAAGACTAATTTCTGGCTAGATTAGTCATATGATCTCCTGTGGGACCATCTCTGGATTTTGGAGGACCTCAGGTTACATGCCTAAGACTTTTTCAAACCGAGTTTGTCAGTTTTGTGTCCTACTCATACCCACATGGCGGCGTGTACCGTGGATGGTTGATGTAGTACGCGATCCAGGATGTGAATCCCCAGTAAAAGGCACAGCCCTGGAACACACAGATAATTTTTTTGAAAGGGCAGTAAGGAAGTACGAACTGTAACTTTATAAATATAAATTCTGGTAAGTGCAAAACCCAGGTGACCGCTGAAAGACTTGGCAGTTGCTTTGTGAGCCTCAGAATATATATATTTCTAAGATGCTATAAAGCCAGTAAAAAAAATATTTGGGACACAGTGCAGAATTATTTTTTTTATTGTGTTGATTGTGTTTTATGCCTGTTGTAGGAATTGGCACTTGTTTTCTCCTTCCTTGATTCTAGTGCTGAAGAGCACATTTCTCTGAGCTGTGCTGTTAAAAGTCTAGGGCTGGATAACACAGCTGAGCTGTTACTGTATCTGAAATTCAGCATTTTCAAGCAAGACAGAGCGAGACAAACAAAACACTAAACCAGACAAAACAAGAAAAAGTTAAAGTGAAGCCCCCTATTGTGGCCGTGTTAGTCTCCTTCACCAAAATCCTAAATGTATTCCAAAATGTTTAAAGGGAGGGTCTTTACATCACACTGAATGGGGTGGAGGGGTGATACAAAATAGAGTACCGAGATAGAGTATGTGAAATAAAAGAAAGGAAAGCCTACGAGTAATGACACACAGCTGAAATTCAGGAGGCTTTGGAAGAGAGAAGACCTGGCCAGCTCAGTATCTTCCTGCCTGAGGCCTCCATCTGTAGAAGGACAACTTTTTTTCCTACTTGTGATTTGATTTTCACTTCCTAACACAGGGCCTGTCTCTTGCTCTGTATTTATGTTGCACCAAGGAAGCAGTGTATGATTTCTGCCAACACTGCTAGATGTTGCAGAAGCAGTTATCATAATAAAATAGCATTCAGTCTGAAAAATATCCTGGACATGACAATCAGCCCCTTGGGTGGATGAGTCAAAGTGGACATTTACATGCAGAAGCTAAAATGGACATTGATTTCAATTTATGTCCTTGGGGACATGGCTCTGAAATCCTTCCTGTATCTGTACTTTTACTAAACATAATTCCTAGAGCTACAAAATAAATTAATTTTTATTTCCCTATCTTCTTCCAAGGACTGCTTTGATATGAGGATATTCTCTCTTACACAAGATGATAAACATATTGTCACCTTTATCATATTTTTCAGAGGAGTGTGCCCTTCCGAAAACTTGTGAACAAATAACGTCTCCAGAAGATGTCTGATGTAGTGTAAACAGTGACAGAAGCAGGCCAAGCTGGAAGGGGAAAAAAAATAAAAGGAAATTAAGGTAAGTGAAAGATTGTTTTTATTACCTCACAGTTAATGTCATGAAAGGAATAAGAACTAATGTTCCAAACCTGCAGTCACATTAAAATGGTGGGATTTAAGATATTGTCTTAATTGAAGCATCTGGAACCAAAGATTAATGGAATCATTTTCAGTGTTATACAAAGTTGCTTGCATTTTGCAGGGAAGCAACTTATTTTTACTAGCCTTGAAATAAAAAGAGCTTCTCGAGCTCTGAATGTGATACATAGTCCTGACAAGACATTTAGACAGGACAGCTGTGTGTACAGCCAGGCATCTGATGCGCTTTTCCAAAAGACGTCTCCCACGTTTTAAGGCCACCTTAATGCTCCTGTAGGATGTGTCTGACATTTCAAAAACATTCTGAATGTCTTCTGAATGGCTGCCTTGTCCTTTGCCAACTCCAGTAGCTGCATGGAGGTAGTTTGTGTTTCATTTCCTTGTGGACGCAAAACGAGATTTTGTTGCTGAGTTAATCCGTTCTAATGGCTTTTTTGTTGCCTGTTATAAAGGAATGAGGTAATTGTGGTAGAAATTATTATATTGATTCTCTTTTGAGGAAGATTATGAAACAATAACAGGCATTGCTGATTTGCTTCCAAGAATGAGTTGCAGCTCATAGTGATTGAGTTTCAGAAACAAATGTCAGGAGCGATTCCTGATGGCATTTTATCTTGGTTACATTTACCGTACTACCATAGCCCGTCTTACTGCAAACCAATTATAAGACATAAATGAAAAGCAGTTTTCAGCATGTGAAATCTCAAATAATTTTATTATGCATCGTGTATGGTAGCTGAAGTCAAAGATTAAACAATTTCAAAGTAATTAAACCAGAGAGAGTTGAGCTAAGAAAATTTCAAACAATTAACAACTTATCCAAAGCCTGGAGCAAACTTCCAGCTTTGCTGGAAATTTTAAAATTAATTTGGCTTATGATGGGGACCTCAGATGAACCCGTTAAGAAGTGGTCGCTGGCAGGATTGGGCACACCCCTTGCCACATAAAAGAAGGTAAAGGTATTGCTGGTTGTTCTGTGCTACCAGAAGCTCTCTCCTTTCAAGCATATGCACAAGCGGAGGAAGACAAGTATCTTGCAGCTCTCGATTTGAATTCAATTATTCTGTGTTCTCATTCCCAGCTCCACTAACTCCCTTCGTGGCTCTCCAAGTGCCTGTTCCTCTCTCTGTAAATGGCATTATTACTCACTGTTTTGTGTTTCTCTGCTGTATACCAGTTCCCTTGATTCTGCAGTCACAGTGGGGAAGCAGTGGGAAAGCTGAGCAGTTCTTGAGCCTCCTGGTTCCCTGTGAGCCCTCCCATAAAAGGTCCAGTTTATGCAGGTGACAGGCTTTCCTTGATCACCTTTCACCCCTCTGCCAGGCACGAATCACCCAGTAATTAATTACCCCACATTTCCCCAAATATTTGGGGAAAACACTCCATCTCCATGGTGGCCAGGCACAGTGACCATTGAAGCTGGGATCCCATTTTTGGTCAGGCCTATGAGTGCTGATAAAATGCCAAACAGGTATGGGTAAGAACTGAATCTGAAACCAGGCAGGCAGCCTCAGACCCTCTGCAACCATCTCAGCCCTGGAAATGCAAACTCCATCCCTCTGGTTTCTCATGATCCAGGAGAATAGCTCACACTAGTGTCACTTACTGAACCACTGGGTGGCGGAAATTCTTCCTGCTTTCCACTTGATCATAAATAGTCGAGAGGCGAATGTAAAAGAGCAGATATATTAGAAGAGGCCCGGTGTATTCTGTTAGAAAAAACTAGAAATTAAAAACAAAATAGATGCGTCAGAGTAGAAAATTGTATCAGGAAAGGTGTGAGAAAAAGAATGCCCCTATCCATGACTCCTGTTCATCTTTCAAATGACTTTTGGCTTCACTTTCAAAACTTAAATGACACATAGGCATTTTTTCTGCTGTCTGTTTAGCAAAGGAGTAAAATCCATCTAGGAAATGAGAGATAGGTTTCTGTACAGAGCATCAACCCAGTCAGGAATGCTTCATGGAAGGTGGTCAAAATCACAGTTATCTCCTCTATACTTTTGGCTTTGCTATCAGATGCCTATTTGGAATCCAACTAACACTGAAAATCAAGGCCAATAAACTGAAGGCAGCTTGCTTTCTGCCAGTGTTTTTTGCAATTAAGTGGAACATCAGTTAAAAGCCAACCAAGCATGACAGAAACAAACATAGCTTTGAATCCTGGTTACTAGGAGAGTCATCTGGAAGGGAGGTTGTCATTGCTTGGAATTTGGTGGTGGGTGGGAGAGCAGGACCAACCTGCCTTGTGCGTTGAGCTTTTTTTCAGTGACTGGGTGGTGCTCCTCCCTGTGCAGGCACCAGCAGAAATAGCCTGGGCAAGTAAGCTACCCCACTGTAACAAAAACAAAGCAAGAAGAAATCATTTAATCACACCGCTGTCACCCCTGCCAGGCACAGAGAGCTGAGAGGAGGGGCAGGGAGAGAAGGCAGGGTCATGGAGATGACGTGAGCCACCCTCAGTTTTAAGGTCTGACTTTGGTTTGATACAGCATGTATTGCTTTTTGTTGGGGAACGTTCTTAAACCACACACAGCTGGAAGATGTAAAATGACATTAGAGTGATGAGGTCTAGATTTGATCCTCTGTCCCTGCTGGAATGAATCCCAGAATAGAATGGAAGTGGTGTAGTCCTACACATTCACGAGGACTGGCAAATTGTAACTCAAGTGCCTGGTATTGCTTAAGGCAGAAGGATTTATTGCTGATGGGTTATTTGGCTTTATGGTGACTACTGGCACTGCTGTAGAATTGTAATGAATAAATACCTGTGGCTTAAGGAAGCAACACTGACTTTGGACCACCTTTGTCCAAACTACTATTTGGCCCCCCAGCTGGCTGTCCTTCTAATCACCCTTCAGAAATGCATTGAAAGAGAAAGGTTTTCCTGCAGAAATATCCCGCAATTAGGTTCCCTTTTCTTCTTGTTATAGGCAAAAACATTTTGAAATTTTATCCTTTCATAGCAGGACAGTCTCCAAAAGCAACAACAGACTTAAGTGTTCTCTACCAGGGGAATGTCAAATTCCCTTTTGTTCCAAGTGACATCATGACTTCTGTGCTCCATTTAGACTCGGCATGGTTCCAAGAGCAGGTGTATGTGTCTGTGAGTCTGTGTTTGTGTAAGAATATTTAATCTGGGAGTCTAAGAGGACACATTGTTGTAGAATACCTCACAACCAAGAAATGTGAATTAGAATTGTGTCCTAGTAGCTGTTGTATGGGTCTGTTCCCAGCTGTGAGCCCACTGTGTTTGGCACTCTGCAAACACTGCAAGGGATGGCCTCTGCTGTTTAAACCCAGCACACTAAATACAGACAGTGGTGGCACAGGGGACAGAGGTGCAGATAATACGGTCTGGACAGGTCAGGGTAAGAACCTGGAATGAGCTGCTTTCTTCAGTGTAGCTTTTTCTCTCAGCCGTGATCTGCACCACAAAATACATCCATAAGTGCCAGCTTCCAACATCTGTTTGGCATGAACACATTACAAAGCTGCCAGGAAGGGTTTGGCAGCACTTAGCACCAAGTTGTGCTTATTTGTCACTGCACCAAGTGTTCCTCCCCTTACCCCCTGACTGATTTCAGATGCTGAAAGCAGAAGCAGAATTTCAAGATTTAATAAAAAATCCAGTCTCCCTTTAAAAGCCAAAGCTCCCAGACACAAGATAACTGCATCCCTGTGACAGGGTTTTATGTAGGAGGGGGGATGCATCAGTGCCATTCTGAGAGGCAGTTGAGAGCACTGACAGCAGCTCTTGAGCTGGGGTTCGTGGAGGTGAGCAGCATCAGCACGCTCAGGATGCTTCACAGGCTAGGGACAGGGTTCAATCTTGTCAGTGTGTCAGTCCCATCCGACACAACGTGTTAATCACCCATGTGGAGGCAGGTGGGCCAGGGAGAGCTGTGAGATTTGCAGTCAAACTGGGCACTGTCTGGCAGGCAGGACTGTGTTTGCCTTTGTCATAGCAGAGTCACAGTGCTGGGACAGAGTTAGGATCAGTAACAATCTGTTTTAGAGGTTGAGGTTCAATTTGCTGTAGCAGTTTCTGTTATAGTTTAGTTTAGGTCAGTTTTGGATTATTTCCTTCTGTTGCATCTCCTATGCTGTGACTGCTGCTCTAATTCTCTGGCCCACTCATTTTAAATTTGTCATAAATGAAAATCGAGTTCCAGAAAGGCAGGCAGAGAAACTGTTAAAAATTCCCATGAGTTCCATCAGGTGAAAGGGAAAGTAGTCTTAAATTAACACAACATCACAATTATTGGTTCTACCCACTGGCAATCAAGGGCAAGCACCATTCTTTTACTATTGATTCTCAATGATTATATGCAATTAAGCCTACCTAGTATCTTCGTACTCATCCTGTAGCTGACTAATTGCTGGGCTTGGGGAGTTATTAGTTGTGTCAAGGGTCAGTTCAACCCAGCATTTTCATAGGTGCTCAGAATTACTAATCCTTGCTGACATATTCTGCAAAAATAGTAATCACATTTTCAACAAAGGCCTGAAAATAGCAACATTGCTACAACAGCTTGTTGTTTCTGAAGAAAAGAAATATAATTTTGTTTAAATTTAAAAATAAAATAAAAAAAAAGAAAAAAGTGATCATTTAAAACAGATTTATCCTGTAGAAGTTGGGGGGGACACACACCAAAAAAAAAAAAAAAAAACAAACAAAACCAACCAAGTCCCAATATTTAGAAGAAAATTATTTTTTCTTTGCCGTCTTCTGGTCCTGCCTAGGTTATTTTGATGTGTTGGGTGCAACCAAATATGGTGATCCATAATAAGCAAAAATATCCTTTCCTGGAGGAGCAGTATGTCTCTATAACAATGAACATATTTCAATAGGATTTAACTGTTGAGCTCATTAACTCCCTGAAGAGAGACAACATGAGATTGCCTCTTTTTTCAGCATTTGTACACTCTATTTCCTATCTTGTCCAGCTCTCTTACCTTCCTCCTCTTCTCTCCAGTGTCTGACATTATATACTTTACATACCTCTTATTCTCAGTAGTATAGAGAAAGTGCTCTTAAAAAAAAGTATTCTTGAATCAAAACTCTTCCCAGCATGACCCTCATGTAGGGTGCTAAACTCAAGCTTCTTTAGCCAGCTCAGTTCTTCGGGCATCTGATTCAGTAACACCTAAACTGGAAATACCTACTGCATAAACAACGAAACTGAGATCCAAAACATGTCGAAAGAGAGCTGAGCAGGAGCTTCCATTATCCAAGAGATGATGGAACAAATGGTAAAACAATACAGGAGAGCTAATCTGCAAACCAGCAAGGCATCTCATCTTGCATGAGCCAGCATTTACCTGCTTCTTTTACCTCTACTCAGCTCATCATGCCAGGAACACCTTGCTGAATGGAGTAACAGCCAGGTCAGGAATTCAAATCACAGACCTTGTGAGGCAGAGGGGATATTTAGGGAGGTATGACTGCAGCAGAGTTGAAAGGAGTTCTTTAAAGTTATTGGAAGGGTTTTATGGCTGGTAGGGGCAGGTGACATAGTGCCTGACACTGTCCCAACAGGTCTGCTAAAGAGAATGGAAAGGATTTTGTAGTTAAAGTACCATAGGTACTGGTCAGAAAAAGGCAGAACAGGACAAAAGGAAGCTGTAAACAGAGGCAGTGGAATGGAGGGAGTCTGAAAAGTCCAGCCAAATCTTCATAAATGGACAGCCCACATATTAGTATCTTCACATGAGGGCATCAGCTAATTCCTTTCTGTAATGTTTATGACATGCCCTTTCTGTATCACACAACACACCCTATCTCGTTGCCTTTTGGCATAGTCTCACATTATCTCATTTATGACAAGCAGCAGAGCTGAACAAAGGCCATACAGCCTCTTCCATACTGATCCCTTCCTGCAGCTCTTTCCATGCCATGTAGGGCCAGTTTCCCAGTCACCCGTGCTGCTCGTGATGTTTCCTCTTCCCCTGTGCATGGGATGTCTGGATGGAAGCAGAGAGCATGGGATGAGGGTAACACCTGCAGCCAATGACTTTGGGTCGCTGTCTGTAGTCCTCAGCATGGCAAGAGATACAAAACAGCTCAATCATGCCCTGGGTAACTCTGATGGAAAAGCAGCTGCAGTATATAAATTATCTAATGGACAGGGCTTAGTTTGTCTGATAAATGTGAGACAAAGGCAGTAGTTGCAGGTCTGAGCCAAGGCCACACTGACATGGTACATCCTGCACAAAGAGGAGGATCTGCCGCTATCAGACAGACAATCACTGTGTGTGAGTGTACAGAGCACAGCTGGGATTTCAGAGAAACCTAAGAGAAGCAGGCAGTTAAATCCTCCCAAGTCCCCGGATCACATTAAATTTAGCATCTAACTACCTTGGACTCCATTTACATTCCCAGCCCTAAGTACTCTTGAGCTAATGATCATTAAGAAACATTATTAATTTCTAGTCTAATTTCTACTTCATACGCTTTGTTACCTCATTAAAGGCCATACAGTTACCTGGGGATGATAATGGCATAATTTTAGCACCATCTCTAAATCTTCACCTCTGTAAAAGTTTTGTATTTTCATGTTTGCAAAAATCCACAGCAGCAGCAATTTTGCATCAGGTAATACAGTTCTTAAGGGCTGCTTGAATATTCAATTACTTTTTGTTCCAGTTCTCATGGAACTGGCTAATTTATTCTACAAAACTTAAATTGTGCATGCAGGGGCACCAGGAACTTCCCTGGTCTGGGCAAATTTTGCAGTGGCTCAGTGTCTATGAGTATTTCAGGCTGCTGCTCAATATTTACTGCAAATACTGGAGATAGGGATGGATTTGCTGTAGGATTTTATAGGCAAATTGCAGCTGACTCAGGCCAGCTTCTGGAGCTGGGGAGTGAACAGTGATGGATGCTGTTTGTCCCTGACTCAGGCCCGTGCATGCTCTGTGGAATATGGGAGGTAAAATTCCAGTTTCCTCCTGTCTCTTCTTCTAAGACTGAGCTGTCTAAAACCTTGGCATCAGACCACTTCATACTATGGTCAAAATTCTTCCCCAAGACCACAAGCCATTTCATGTTTCTCACCCAAAATGGAAAATTGTTGCAAATTAACAAATGTTATTCTTATGCACACACATATATGTATGTGGTATATGTTTGTACCAATACATATTCATTGAAGCGCTCAAGTCCTGTTTGTAACCAAACATCAATGTGAGTTCAAATTTGCTGCCAAGTCATTACAGGGCTTTGACAGCATTTTGAAATCTGCCTTAAAATGTGCATCATTCTAAAATGTGCATTTATCATCTGCTATGTAGATATGTAAACAAAATAGTGCTTTTTAACACCTGGTTATTATAAATAACCTCATCTGTGCTTTTCGTCCAGAAGTCTCAAAGCACTTTGCAAAGTGGAAAACACTGCTGCTTTCTTGCCAGTATTCTGGAAGCTGAAATACAGAGAAATTCAGTGAGTTGTCGAGGGCATCAGACAATGGTGGGCAAAGGGGCACCTCGTCCTCTCAAACACTGTTTCGGTTCAGTCTCTGGTTCACTCTGCTGAACACAGGTTCACTCCCCTCTGGGCTCTCCTTACAGCCTGTTATGGGGCTGGGCAAAATTCCCCATACAAAATAATTTTGCCAAGCTTATGCATTCTAGAGGGACTAAAACTGCTCAAATTTGCACAGATTGACAAAATGTCAACCTCCTTTGTCACTCTGAATACAAATAGCAAAGTGTCTACATTTACCAGCACTGTACATCAAGCAGCTCTTTGTTCCTTAAGCAGTAGGAATGGTTTAAACATAAAGTCATGTATAACCAAAATAAACAGCTTGTTCTATTTATGCTTACTGAATTCCCTCCACCTTCTTTTTGCACACAAAGTGGTAAAAACTCAAGGGCATTCCTATAAACACTTAGGCATAGGACTTTCAGCCTTTACTGTGCTTAACAGCAAGTAGAAGCCTCAGAATTAATTTTTCTAGTAGCTCCTTAATTCCCTTTGGCACCCAAAAAATTGACACTCTGGTGTGGTTCATCATGAGCTAGTGGCATTTTTTGCTGAGACCAAGAGAAATTACTGCAACACTGTTTGCACCATTAGAAGCAGCATCTGAGAAATCCAGATCAGCCATCTGGGCAGTTTCAGAGGTCTCTTCTTCCCTTATCAGTTAACTTCATGCTGCCACTGGGCAGTAACAAAGAGCCAAAAGTGTGTGTGGCCCAAGGAAAGGCACAAACAATATAAAACCATGGCAAGAAATCAGGCAAATGCAAGCTGTTTTCTCCTGATAACCCTGGAGGCTGAAAAATATTAGACTTAATTAAATGAAAAATAGAGCAATCTTTTGTATGTAGTTTGCCTTTGTGAAAGGTCACAATGTTTTTAAAAGTTCGTAACTTTTGACTGGGATCAGCTCAAGACTTGGCCAAGTGCACCAAGGTAGAGCAATGCTGACTGTGTGTTCAAGCAGAAACCTCTGCCAAGTGCAAACTATTAGCTGTAAAACAGAGGTACTGTGCATTACAAATAATTGTAGTTGGAAAAGGTGTTGTCAAGGAAATAGTGACTTCTTTTTTTTCCTGGAGATCATCTTCAATGAGCAAATTATCTATTGATCCAAGAGGTTTAGCAATGAAAAACCATTTGAGGATTTTTCTCTTTGGCACTTTGTTGTAGCTGTTCTTAAGCTACACACAGATTCACACATGTTCTGTTTATTTGGCACTGCTGCAAAGTTTTTCAGGTATCCCCAATTCCCTGAGTGCATTATTCAATTTGTGGGGTCCTATTCCCACAACTAATTCTGTCTGAATTGGCCACAAATATGCAAACCCTGATATGTATCTGCTGACAGCCATATTCACTGACATTTTCTGATACATCAAGCAGATCCTCAGCTCTCTTACCTGGATCTCAAAATCCTTCGTAAGCTATGATGAGTTTTCTTGCATTTATCATCTTTACACTGGCTCAGTAGTTTGCTGGGACTCCCAGTCCTCACACTCCTTCAAACCACAGATCTTCTCTTTTTCGTTCTCTTACAATTGTCTGTACTTTTACATCCCATGGAGAGGTTATAAACCTTTACTGAAGTCTCTTCTTCTGTTCCCAAATTAGGGAAAATATCTTACATTGTTCCCCATGAGGAGTCCAAGCCTGACCTCAGTGTAGAGAAGGTGTAGAAAATGAGTCTGAAGCAGTTTGGCTGCCTCTTTTCCAAAGCCATTAACATGCAAATCACTTCCTATCACAATCATTCCATAGACTTCATGGGATTGTTCCACTTTTGCAGGACCAACGGATTGAGCTGTGCCAGTAAGTCAGAGCGAACTGCTGCTCCCCTATTCACCAACCACCCCCACCCTCAGGACTGAAAAACTTTGGTGCACAGGCACTGTGCCAGTAAGAGGAGAGAACTGCCCAAAACACCTTCCTCTTGAGAGAACAGGAGCACCTCCTTGTTGTGCTTCCCCACTGAGTGCACCTTCTGTACATAACCACAGAGCTTCAAACACAGATCCCTTCCTGGCTTCTTGCTCATTTTCCGCAATGCCTAACTTGGTGATAAATTTGCTTGCCAGCCAGGAGGGAACAGATCAATTAGTGAAAAATGTGTATTTTCAGGCTTCAAAGATGCTCTTGGGTTTAAAGGAGTATTAGTCTCTGCATTTCTAAATTGAGCAGAATCCTTTTTCATTGGGAAGTTTGAAATGGAACAGTTCTGCTGCCAGCCTTACTATTTTAAAGCCCTCTGGAGTCAAAGTACTTAAGCAATCCCTAATTTTAAATCAGAGTTACAAAAAATATTTACTCAAGTACTATGTTTCAGGGTTAATCTTCTGAAATTCACAGGCTTAGAGGTAAAATTTTTTTTTTACAGTTTTATGCTCTTTTCTCAGTTCTATTTGGATCCTTTTGGTAGCTGGCCCAGGTAGCAACAGGACAACAGAAGCTTACAAATCAGAAATTGTAATCACTGTTCAAATAAGGAAAACTTTAGCAGCAGTGTGAATTTGGGCAGGAAGAATGGGGTTTTTTCTTCTTTTCACTACAGCAGCAGTGTGAATTCTTAGCAGTAAAACACCAGCCATGTTTCAAAAAGTCACCATGCCACATTGCAATTATGTAAAAACAGGTGTCTGTCAAATATGCTTAGGCCCAAAATTTGATAGAGATTAAAAATAAAAGCCATCACTCAAGTGGTTGGGGTTTCAAACATCCTTGGGGATGAAATCTTTGCAGGGCCATATAGAACAAATATATAAACTCACCTTCCAGTAGTATCTTTGCAGCATCTGTCAGCAAACCTCAACTACACCCTCCAGGCAGGGTAAAGAACATGGTAAATTAGGTGTTTCAGTTAATATTGGTTTTACATAAAAGAACGCAGAGTAGAGCAAGAGTTCTAACCAATTTCATGATACTAAGAGGTTTTGTTTTGTCCCTAAACTGTGTTCTAGAAATCAGCCTTGAGGTCTTCCTTTCTTCTAAAAGAGCCAGCTGAGGTTGAATACCCACTGACATTATCCTAGAAAAAGACCTAATTCTCAAAAGAGATTGACAAATAATTGTTCCAGTGGAGTAGAACCGCAAATCCCTCACCCCTATTTGTCCTCCTTTCTCCATCAGAGCAGCCCAGCCTGCAGAACTTGTTGAAAACTGGTCAGCCAATCTCAGAGCTGTGGTGTAACCTGAGCCCAGGGAAAGTCTGGCCTTTCATGGCACTAAACACCAAAATATTTTGGTCACTGTGCAACAGTGTTTTTAAAAGACTGAGGAAGAAGAGGAAACATCTTTCCTACAAGGGGTCAGCCTTGGCAGAGGGATTAAGTAGACAACAGGAGACAACAAACCCTTGAGCTGCCAAGGTAGAGTGTGACAAGTATTGTAAATCTGAGATTGTGCATGCTATGAAAGGGAAGCTGAAGTTTCTTGATTCTCCTAGACTTATTGAGGCACAAACTCTTTGTTTGGGAACAGACAGCAGCATCACCTTTATTTTATGACATGTTTGGAGAGGGTGCTGCTCCCACGAGGTGGAGGTCGATACTTTTCTCCCATTTCAAAAACCACAAATCATTGTGTGTAAAAACACAAGTCTTGGTATAGATCCCCAGGTCTTATAAATTGGGAGTCTTAGTGTTCTTGGTCCTCAAGTGTGATCTCCAGTGAGGTGATAGAGCCCTGGAACACCCACCTCTGTGCTTAGTGTTCCCCTAGACTGATCCGTGCCCAATGCATTGACCTCTGGAGCACCAACACGTCTCCACGTGCTTCTGTATCTACTTTTGGAGTCCAGACCTGAATGTGGCCCTTTGTACCTTAGCTATCATTTTGCTGACGAGATAAGAATATTTTTATTCTGTGCCTTGTTTATTTAAATGTCAAACCTTTAAATCAGAAGCCTCCCTCTCTGTGTGTGTAAATCTGGTAGAGCATTGAGGGGGAGGGGAGAACAGAAGCTCTAAGCACAGTAAAAATGGCAGTAAAAATACACATTCTGTGTACAAATGAATTTCTAATTACTGTTGTTAGAATACCATGCTCTATGATTTTTTTCCTATTGCTATAGACTAACTATAATATAAAAATCTCTTGACTGTTTAAATTATGTGGCTATGAAGAAGATTTTTCCCACTGAGAATGGAGACAATTTCGAATATGGAGCAGAATGGGATAAGATGAATATTCAGAAACTCATGGAGTCAACTTTTTGCATGCAGATTAAATCATAAAAAAAATTGCCACTGCCTGCAGTACCTACTCCTGGTCATAACTGCAGTATTTATAATGTGATATTAAGCCTTAGTTATGTTACTGTCTTAGGCTACATAAACCACCAGGAAAAGAGAGAATAAATAAGGTTCTTGCAGATGACTTAGTTGTAGCAAACAGGAAGCTGCAGTAATCACAATTTTGCTTCACAAGGAAATTCCATGATTGAGAGATGGTGGGATGTATTCATGAAGGAAACAGGACTAGCATTAATTAGTCTGGCTCCAGTAGGCCATTAATCAGGAGGGGGTAAAGCCCCAGCCTCAGTAAACTCACAGACCTCTGCTCACACAAGTAGGTCACACAGTGGGAAATGCTCTAGCTCCACTGAGGTAAACTTCTTGTCACCCTGTGGGGATTTGGGTCCTGTCAGAGCTGGGAAGGATGGACACAAGCCGTGTTCTTCTTCACAGGGACTAAAAGCTGCCAATATTTGTGCTGCTCAGGGCTGTCTGCTTCCCGGGAGAGGGAGACATGCACGTGATCTCAAGCAGTCGGGTTGGATAGGTGAGCAGAGCCTGACTCTTCTCAAGTCAAGGGCAGTTCTGGCAGTAACATTCACCTTGAGTGCGTGTTTCAACAGATAAGGAGCTGTAAAGTAGCATGTCCATTCCCAGAGTTTTTTAATAATGCTTCCTAGCCCATAGTGACTTATTGGGGAGAGGAGCTGGGACTATCACCTGCAAGCTGCTCAAAGACCTGACACTCACCAACTCCATCCTTATAGGCACAGTCAAGGAAGGACAGTGACTTGTAGTCCCCCAGCGTGAGCACAGTGGGATCTGTGGGCTGCCTGAGGTAAGAATCTAATAATTTGGCCAGCAGCCCTGATGCCAGTTAGCAAAAACTCACTTGCTTCATTAAAGGAATTGGAAGCAATTGGTGGTTTGCTTTCCATTGCCATGGAAAGCAAACTGCTTTCTGTTTGTAGGAAAATAACTAAAGTCAAACCAGATCTACCTACAGCATAAGACAGGTATTGTTGTCATGGCAAATGCTTTTGTTTTACAAGGAGATTCAAAAGTTTTGACTCTTGAGCCTGTCTGGGCATCTGCTGCCTGGAATCCTTGGCCTCTCTCTCAAACTCTTCTTTGCTTGAACAAAGAGTAAGGTATTTCCATCCAATTATTTTCCTACATTAGTAACAGGATTACTAGAAATCCATTTTTTCTTTATAATATCCTTCCACTTTTCAATGCTGAGGAGTCTTTCAGCAAATTAATGTATTTGGCTACAGTTCTGCACAGGCATATGAACCCAAGATAAGCTAAAACTGTTTTTTAAAATTGATTTTTTTTCTTCAGGCAGTATTTTTACGTTCCCCTTCTAATCTTTAATTGGAAGTCAGAGTTAGCATATTGATAACTTGGCTCACTATCCATTTAATTCTGTTTGGAGTGCTGATAAACTAATTACACCATTTTACATAAGGAAGCACAGGCTGAGGGAGTAGAAGTAATTTGATGCTGAAACACATTGCCCATTAAGATGTACCATGCAGACTCTTATAAGGATATACTTACTGTGGTCCAACCAACCTGCTGACCCAGGTCTGTAAAATACAGTGTAATGATGGAGGAAACAGCAAGACTTTGAATGCTGACAGAATCCTTCAAGAAGGGCCCATCTGCAATGACAAAAACAGAAGAGAAGATGGCATGAACAACAGGGACCCTCTCAGAGGCTCAGCATAATGCACAGGCTGCCCTGCTAGGGGTCCAGCTGTAGGTCCTGCTTGGATTCTGATTTACCTTGGTGACTCTGTACCTATTCTCCAGGTTAGCGACTCAGAGCTCTTCCATGAGAGTTGTTCTCCTCCCACTTTAACAAAAGCATGAGGCTGACACGGCACAGGGCAGCAATGTGTGACAGCTGTATGATGCTATCTCTGTTAATCTGACTCATTAGAGACAGGCCAGGCAATCACTCAGAAAACTCCACAGACCACTTCTTGTCCTGTCTTGCAAGACTAATGGCAAAGTCTGTGTTATGCAGTGTCTCCCGCACTGACATATTTTGCTGAAACATTTGCATTCTCAGGCTGTTTTACAATATGCAGCACCCGATGATGAATGCCACCTCTCGGGCAAAGGCTCACAATCCAAGCTTTTTTTACCAACTGTCTGACCTAGGCAGACCAGGTGTATCTGAGCATTGCATTGCTGTTTGCAGTTTTCTGAGGCATCTGCTTCCAATCCTAATGGATCTAGAGTGTGCAGGCAGAGACATGAAATAGTAATATTTGGTTCTCCTTTTTTTTTTTACGTAGGCAGTGAGCTAGATATTGGAAAAATCCAACAGCCGCTGGCACAGGATGTTGCCATGGCTTCAACACCTCTTTGCTCTTTTCCACTTTATGTGCTGTCTCCCTTTCAATATACATTTGCTGACTGTTTACATCAGTGAGGGTGCTACATTACATCAGGTGCTGAGCTCTCATTTTCTGTGTCTTTGCGATTCTATGCATCCACAGACCAAACACCACACAGCCTGTGGCAGCTTTATCTTCCACTGCCATGCCCACCAAGAATGTGTGGACTGGCACAAAGAAAGAGGTTGCCTCTTTCAGCCAGCTACATCTTCTGGTGAGGCAGTGAGCAAATATGAAAACAGGTAATGCAGTGAGGGAAGGAAGGGAGTGAATAGGCTTAAAACTGCCTTGTCTTCATTATTTGATCACACACTTTATTCTGGAATGTTTCTAGTCAGTGCTTATGAAAACCATTAGGTTCTTTCATTAATGAGAAAACTAATAAGTTAGTAATTGATGTGAGTTAATGAGAACGTACTAACAGTTCAACCAATAACACATATAGAGGGAGCAATGCTGTGAGGAAGAGAATCTGCCAGAGGATTAGTAATACATTAGGTGGCTGTATTCAGCCGTATGAATACTCACTGCGTTCTAGTTGCAGGCCAACACGGGAAGGGTACCACTGGGGACCTGTTCCAATCACAAAGCATGGCTGTTAATTTCATGGTGGAAGAGCTGAATTTCTGTTAGGTAGTTTTTGGGGTTTTTTTCCAGCTGAGAGCTACAAAAGAGAGATGGAACAGAAAAACACCTCTCTTTTGGTCTTAGCTGTACAAGGAGAGTACAAGAGAGCTAGGAAGAGCACACAAAACACACGTTTTCCCCACTTGGATGTTGGGAGGGCCAGTCTCAGTGCTGAATGCTCCATCAGCACAGCCTGTGTGTGCAGAACTGGGAAATATAAAGAGGATTCTGTTTATTACTATATTTGCCAAAAATCAGGACTAAATGCATCAGTCTTGCCCCTCCTTCTGAAATTATGCCTGTGCTACAGTCTGGTCCAAAGAACTTTGTGTTTCCCATTTAGGAATATAAAACCTGACTGGGGATGTGCAGCTTGTATTAGTTCTCAATCACAGATTAATCAGGGAAACAGAGACACAGAAAGTAGAAGCAGATGAGTAGCTAGTGCCGGGTTACTCATGACTTCCTCTATACCCTAAACTTCAGGATGTTCCCTAGAAGTAGATTTTTGAATGCCCTAGTTTAAAGGTCATTCCAAAACGCACAATAGCAGTTGGCAGTTGCTATTGGATTCGCTTTGATGATTTTGAACCTAGACCTGTCAGGTTGCTCAAATAGGTAGAGCCTCCAGCTGCATTTGTTTCCCTTGGTGTCGCAGACTGCAGAGGGGATGGTGGCTGTTCAGCTTGTTAACTTGGCCGGCTCTTTGTAGTGCCTGGGTGCAGAAGGCTGTGCTTTTACAGCTGGGCTGCTGAATGGACAATATAAACACTCCTCCTTCACATCACAAGGACAAGCAATTTTGCTTAACCCATGCACACTCTTTGGTTTGCTGTTGAAGGCTCTTAGGGCTGACCTAGCACATTTTTGGGCTGACCTGAAGCAGCCTGGGGAGAACTTACATATCCTGTGATGTTGACTGAGATTTGGGGAAAGCAAAGATCGTCAGAGAAAAGTGAGGAAACTGCTGCAGTACCACCACCCTCAGCCTTTTCTACTGCATTTGTCTTTATTTCCTTTGACACACCTGAGCACAGTTGACAGTCTGAAGATTTGCTTTGTCTTTTCAATTCAAAGCCTGGGTGAAATTGGTCAGATTTTTCGACATATCTTAAAATTCCTAGTGATCTTGTATTTAAGGTACAAAAATTCCTGTATCTTTAAATGGAAAAAATTGCTCACAATGACTGTGATCAAACCTGGCAACATCTGCCCCATGAAGCTGTGGGATCTACATCCCTGGAGATAGTCAGGCCTCATCTGGGGATGACCTTGAGCAGTCTTATAGGACTTGAAAGTTGGCCCTGCTCTGAGCAGGAACCTGGACCAGAGGAGTTCTGGAGGTTGGCTCCTTCCTAACTTATTTCAGGATGATGAGCAGAGTTCGTTCACTCCACCAGCTGCCAGCTGGAGGGCAAGGGAGCTGCACACAGTGTGCCCTGTGCAGTGACACACTCTCATTTCAAAAGCACTTGGTCTGACTTTTGTAGGCACGAGCAAGCATTAGATGAACCCATGAGCCAGGGCTAATAGCAGGAGGTGAGACATCCATCAAGTAAGTTGCAAACATTTTTTTCAAGGTATCACAACAATCCATGGCTATTAAAGATAACAAAGAGAAGATAGAGAAGGAGCAGCTGTCTGACTTGTCAAGGGAGATATGATTTGCTCCAGGACAGCAGATATCAATAGTTATTTGGGAGCCTGAAATGCAATGTATTTGTGTTAAATTGGAATCTTCCCCCCAGCTCCCCCCTTCATATTACAGTATGTTTCAATAAAAGTCAATTTACCTGATCCTGTGGCAATGTGCTTTTAGGTATGGCTCATAATCTTCACAAGGGCAAACAGAGGTTGTGTGTTTAAGCACGTCATCCCACATTTCCAGGCCTTTAGCCTCAGTACACCATTATGTTCAAACATACTCAAAGATTTAGACAGATGGAAGTGTGCCTTTGCTGCTGCTTGTCTGCAGTGACCTTGTTATCACATCAGTGTGTCTCTGGTTGCCAGGCCATGCTTGGAGTGCTGTGTGTATTCTTCTGGAAGGACCTGGAATTAGCTGTTCCTTCCCTGCTCTTACTGTTGGGGACGGGGGGGGGCACTAGCTAATGTCAAGTGGAAATGTTAAATGGAGCAGGGGACAAAGTCCATGTTGATTTGAGTGAGAACACCAAAGTTTCCTGCTTTCGGTCTCTACTGTTGGCAGATTTTAGCAAGGCTGTCCTCAAGTCTTAGCTGTCCAGGGTCCTGCAGAAACCAGCACTGCTTTGTGTGACCCCACAAAGAGTCTGCTCTCCCAGCTTGGTAGGACTCATTTCAGAGATAGGAAAACTCACACATTCCTAGGTGTTCTGCTCACCACTTGGTAGCAGTCAGCCAAGGGGACCCTGGCCCCACCTGTCACCACTTACTTGCCTTCCTCCTATGACTATTTTCCACAGGGATCCTCCAAAAATCTCACTAGAACAGCTCTGGATTCCTGTTTGGCAGGGTGGGAACCCATTCCAATCCAGCCTGCCTGTGGCAGACACATATTCCTCTCACTCCTGTAGCAAGAAAGCTCTCTTTTCTTTAAATAATGAAAAGAAGCCAAGCTGAGTGACTAATTATCCCTTGTATTAATTCTTGCTACCGCCTGTCAGAATAAGGGGTTGATGGCTCTCTTGGTTATCGAGAGCCAGTGCTGTCTGACAGAGCAGCTTCCCCTGGCACCAGCAGGAGTTCAGAAGTGCACGTGGAGAGTGCTGCTCCCAGACAGGGCAAACTGTGCTCGCTAAAGGCAGAGGCACAGCTGCAGCTGTGTGCAGCACTCAAAGGCCTCTCTGCACTCCCACACCTGGCAGAGCTCCCCTTGCTTCCAATCTAAAGTTGAAGGGTTTCTCTTCTGCAGGGTTGTTTTGGGTTTGTTTTTTTAGGCAGGGTTTAATTCCCTTTTTTTTTCTTACTAACATTTTCCATTGCTGCCTCCTGCAGAGATTAATGGCAATCCAAGACCATGGGTGACTGAAGTTTATCTTGTAACTCCTGTTGCATCTAAGGTCAGGCACGTATTAATATTTACTTTCTGACACTGTGATGGTGCATGAGAACTCAGCCACAGCAGGTCACAGTCTCCGTATATTCCTTGCGATTAGCAGAGCTCTTCAGCTCACTTATGCAGGGTTTATGTGTTTGGATATGTATTTCATTCTTGGAACAATGTTGCAAAAATAACATTTCAGCTGATTTATATCCCAGAGCGGCTTTGACTTGGAAAAGCAGATACAGACTGTCCAGAAAATAAGAGTGGCCACGATGGTTCAAACCACCGGTCTGTTTGCCCAGTACTATGTCCTCTAATGTTTAGTCAATATTGTGGTCCCTCTACATCTATTCCTAGCATTTATGTAAAACAGCTTTGGTTCCTCTCTTTGCAGCATCATTGGACAGCTCTTGAAATGTCTTCCTAGTTTTCCATTTCTCTTTAATTATTTACACTCTCCTGGCTTCTCCTTCTCTTGAAGGATGTTTGCCTCACACTCCAGTATGGTCATCCCCCCAAGTGCAGGCACGCAGGCACCTGAAAGCTTTTCCCATTCCTCAGCTGAAAAGTCTTTCACAAACTCCTTGAATTTAAGTGATATCAACTTCATCCTTCTTCACTGAGCAACCTGATCTAGTTGAAGATGCCCCTGACCTTGCCAGGGGGGCTAGACTAGATGATCTTTGATTATCCGTTTCAACCCAAACTGTTCTGCAGTTCTATGAGTTATTACATTATGATTCAGGCAAAATTATTTCTATGTGTACTTCTACTTGTCTGGAAGTGTAAGCAATTATGACAGGTCTTAAGTCTTTGACCATATTCCAACTTCTTTATCAGAAATTTGTTCAACTTTTCCAAAAAAATCTATACATTTATTTAAAAAAAAACCACTTAAAATATTTTAATTCTATTATGTTTAAGGCATCGTAATTTTTAAACACAGGATGGTCTTCTCTTGGAAAGCAACTCAAGGTTTAATTTTAATAACCTCTTTTAAAAAATAGATATGAAGAAAAATATTTAATTTTGGGTGGGTTATTTGTTATACCTGTACATATTTAAAACAGAAATTAAAATACAAGCAAACTGACAGGATACATAAAAACTGACAGCCACCTTTAATTTTCGCATAACCAACTATGGAATTACCTATTAATACTGGCTATAAAAAGGAGATGTAGTGCTGTCAAACAACCATACAAATACTAGCTAAAATGACAGCTTCAGTGCCATGCCTAGCTGCCAATACTACTGCGCAAAAATGCACAGAAAACCAAGTTCTACTGGTCCTGCTGCCCACATGGTTTGTTTTTTCACTGCTTGTGTACTAGAATCCCAGTAAATGAATCAGCTGACAATCCTAGGAACCAAGGACAGTTAGAAAAGCCCATATGCAGCTTTAAGAGTGTCCAAAGGTATTCTATCCACATGGCTCAAATTGACTTTAATATGTGCTCCACCACTTAAATATCACAAGATGTTTTGAAAATTTAACAACTAAGAAATTGAAGAACTTGGTACTTTCCACTAGTTATGAAATTGAAGGAATTTGACTAATTTTTATTAAGTTTTATAAAGAATCTTCTACAAAAAATAGTGCACTGCCTGCTCTGCAGTAAATTACAGAATCAAATGCCTATTTGTCACAAAGTATTTGTGAAGTTATGTGAGCCTGTATGAGGCCAAAGGTGTAACAGGATGAAGACCTCTCTTGCTGAGGAATTCAGTGTGTTCCTCAGAATGCAGACTTACAAAAGCTATTCCACGGGGGAGTGAGGAGTCTAAGGAATGCAAAACACAGCTGACAGACACAATTTGGAGATAATTAGCAGATTGACTTTCCATCATCAGCTAATTTTATTACCAGTTAAATTGTTTGCTTCTCATTGTATTTCACCACCCATGCATCTCTAATAACAAATAGCCTTAATAATTACAAGCAATACCTGCTGTGATATGAATAGGGTGATATGAACAACAAAATTACTATAATCAATCATCAGCAGCATGTTGTTTAAATTTGCAGAAATAGAGGAAATTCCAAAGAACTGCTGCGGCACCAACCTCCCCTATCTGATCACAAAGGTGCTGCACATGAGCTGAGAAATGTAACAGCACTTGCTCATGTGAACTGAGCATGACTGAAATGCATTCCACAACCTTAACCAGATGGCACTTTTGATATCCATGTAGCAATAAGAAGAGTTTGCTAGGAAAGATTCGTATTATAGTATGTGGGGATGCTGAGTTTGTGCATAATATATAGAGACAGGCAGATTATCTTAAAACTTGATTAGGTCTTTCCTTGACAAGTAAATGGTGAACAAATACAGTTGTCCCATGTCTGTGACCTTAGACAGTGGCCAGAGTGTTGTTTCCCTTGGTTGCAGCAGCCATGTCTGAGTGTTCCCAGGAACACTTCTGAGAAAACAAGGATAGAGATTCACCATGCTAACAACACCCTGCTTTGCAGGGCTGAAGTTTATGTACTCTTGCTTCACTGAGCTGACAGCAGGAAAGCAGGATGCTGAAATTACTCGAAGCTATTGCTTTCTGCTTTTCTTTGGAAGAAAAACTGTGTGATTTATTGTGCTAACATTGCTCTTGAGTGATTCCTGAGCATGATGGCAGAAAGAAAAGCACACCAAAGAAACCACAGTAAAGCTAGGCTTGGCCGCAAGATCAAGAGAGGAAGTATCTGAAGTGATTATTTACTGTGCCTGCCTCCACTCTAACAAATGGCAGCTGCTGAGAGCTGCAATGTGAACAACCTGAAGAACTGCAGCTCTCAGCAGCAAGCGTGGGGCAAGCAGGGCCACAGCATCTCTTCACATGGCCACTCTCAAAAGGCCCTCTCTGGCTCTAGACCAAGAGATATTTTGCTGCTTTGACCTACTAAATGCCAGCACAATCCCCTGGGTTCATTTTCCAGGGCTAGTGCAGAGACCAGCTCTGGCCAGGCCACTGCAGGCACCGCTCAGCTGGACTGGCCTGACACCAGGCTGAGCTCCTGAGCCCACTGGGGCTTGCAAGGGCCAGGCTGCCAATTGTGTGCTGCTCCCATCTCTTGCAATGTCTTTAGGGCACATGGCTGACCTTGGGAAGGCACAATCTGGATCCAGGATCATTCAGCTGGGCTGTGTTTTCTTGGTAGAAGGACCTTCGAGAGGGTGTATCAGAATATTTAAAGAGTGGGAGCAGATCTTGAACTGGATCCATGTTTTTATGGGAAGCTAGTGGAAAGAGCAGATCCAGTGTGCCCTGTTCAGTTAAATCTCAGCAGAGTACTGAAATGGATGTTGTTTTTAATGGCTCCATAGCTGGGGATAAATCCCTTTTCATTGTCAGCTTTTTTCTCTGAGTATTTTCTCTGCTTTGTTTCATTTGTAAGCCTTCCAGGGAAGATCTTTGGCCATGTGTTTTACAAAGGCACCTTGAACTCTAGTTGCTATGGGGACACAAAAAAGCACTTTCTTGATGGCATGTGGAATTTGAAAAATGAGCTATTTGATCATAAGCATCCATTTCTTTCTTCTGGTTTTTGCAATACCTGAATTCATCAAGCTCCAACCATATTGCTTGCTGAAGGAGTAAGTCTAAGCAAGTAAACCCCAGCCTGACTAAATGTCTGGCTAAATGCTTCTGGTTTAGCTGTTCATTTGATTATTCTCATTGGCCTTAAATGCTTAATATCTGTGAGCATCCATTTTTCCTACGTAAAGTCATGGAATAGTCACCCCCGGCAGCTCCACTGAAGCCCCACACAGCCTGATCCAGAAGGTTTCTCAGAGCATACCCAATGTCTCTATAGTACATTGCACATACTGCCTGCACCCATTCCTTTATAAAAAAGTGTCAGAATCTTGCCTTTCTGGCCCAGGATCTGGCAGACAGGAGAGCCCTGTCCATCTGTTGGTTCCTGGGAGCAGTTAAGCTGCTGTGACTGTGCCCAGATGTGAAACTCCAGCCTGTGCAACTCTGCACTGCACTTTGAGTCACAAATTTACTTGATTACATTTTCATTAAGAAGACTTATATAAATGCCTGGACTTGTTGAGGACCAGAACACTCCTCTCCCCCGTGCCTTTTTTTCCCACTGAAGAAAACATTTAAAATCTCATACTTCAGCTATATTCCGATCAGTCAATAACGGACAAATTTCTTAAGAGTCAGCATAGTTTTTCTTAATGGAGATTGATTCTTATTAGTGGTAAACAGATTACTATTTGTCATTTAGATGTCAATTTATGTCACTAACAGATTAACCTATATAATATTCCTTCTGAAACAGTCTGCAACTGAAAGCAACTGTGGAAACTCAGACAAGCAAAAAGCATCAGAAAGAAAAAAAACCAAGCAAGCATACAACATTTATGTGCATATGTTAAGATTTTTGTTACATTGTTTTTCCTTTAC
>VZTX01020713.1:32964-100714 GCA_013400915.1 Pardalotus punctatus | reverse complement strand
AAAAAAAAAGGAAAGGGAAAAGCCAGCCCTGTGCATTTCCATTTTCCATGTAGCCTGCTGCAGAAAGCATAATTAATTTTGATCTTTCTGGATGAATTTGCATTTAAATTAATGTGCGTGGGCAAAGGAACGGAAAAGGAATGAGGCTCACCTTTTATTTCATTAATAACAGCCATAGACCAGAATACAGAGAAACAAGAAAATACATACTCTGACAAGCCTGGAGCTGGAAGAAACTTTCCTGTGGGGGACTGCCCTTCCTCAGTGCCAGGAGGTGCGGAGGTGCTGAGTGTGGGGGGCTGTGCAGGGCTGGCTAAGACAGCAGTGTGACCCCCATGGGGCAGTGTCACTGCAGGGCTGGCCCCCCTCGCTGCCCCTGGGACAGTCACACCCTGCAGGGTGACAGGGTGGCCAATGCCACTGGGCTCTGCCTGATGGGTTCAGGGAGTCTTTTGGCCGGGGACCGCCAGGGAGGGCCATGTCCGTCCCCCTTGCGCTGTAACAGTGCTGGGTTTGCTTCGTATGCGCAGACAATTGTGTTCTGGCTCTGAAATGCCAGCCCAAATTAAGAGAGATGAGTAGTTTATGCCAAGTGAGGATATGTATTCTGGTAGTTATCTTTGCCTTTGATTCTCCCATCTCCACAAGTCTGGAAAGGGTAACAAAGGTAATTGTTCAGGTATCAGGGGGATGTGAGAACTCAAGAAGGATTCTCTTGCTAAATGTAAGCTGTCAGTGAAGCCTTCACATGAAGGGCAACACAAACAGGAGAAACTGCACATTAAGGAGCATACATTTGCCAAACCAAATATGTGTTTCAGGGATGAAAAATATCCTTCATTCTCTATCTTCTTGTCCATATTCTAACACAGGATTTTTTAAAGAGCAGCTTAATATTTGGCAGTTTATGGAATCACTTGCTGTCTATATCAGTACATAAATGCTCAGCTATCTGTACTGGTGTGGAGTAGCCAGCCCAGACAAGGTTTTCACTGGCAGCAAAGCAGAGTATTTAAACACATCTGTCTGTCCATCCTCGTGGTCTCTGGAAACACAAGCAGTAAGATATAAAGGCCTGTTTTAAAATGTTTCTTTTAGACCCTTTCTTCATGCTCATCCCATGCCAGGTTCTGAGGGAACAAACAGTGCTGTGCCTCGCAGTATTGCAGATACGCTGTGCTTCAGGAAGCTGATAACACAGGTCACTGCTCCCTCACTTCAGAAAGCTCTGGTGTGGGTACTGCTGCAATCAGCATGACTGCTGAGTACATTTAGGTAGCAGCTCTCCATAGAGATGCAAGAGGGACAGAGAGCAGAGAACTGGCAAGGTCACTGTTTCAACCCAGCGCTGTTTGCATGCTGCCTGAATGCAGTCCAGTGCCAAAACGTGCTCCAGCAGGATTGGGGCCCTGCTGGTTTTATATTCCAACATCAGAAAGCACACAGTGGTCCAACAATCACAGCTGATACAGCAAATATGGCTCAAAAGCTCATTTGTGCCTTCCCCACTGAAGTACTGGGCAGAGTCCTACCCCAGGCTCTAGCTGTTTCTTTAAAAGCATTCCATAGTCAATTAGCTAATAAAATATGCTAGTTAAGTATAATTTTCTTTCAATACTGACTATCCAGGGGATAGTGCTCTCTCCAGCCACTGAGCTAATCAGGATGCTTTCCCTCACTGACCCCCAAAGCAATGTGGGTTTTGTATCTAATGGCCACACCAACACCATCAACAATTAACTGAACACATTCAAATTGACATGATTTCGTCCTTAGTACCAATTAACTTCTCATAAATTTATTGGTAAATTCACCATACTGAAAATTAATCCCCACTAAGAACAGGGCTAAACTGTAATTTCTCCAGGAGCAGTGAGAAAAAGGCAGCAGAGATGTTCCCTGCTCTGGCAGCAGATCAAACACTAGCATGCGAGCCAGAGGCTGTCATATTCCCATGTCCTTCCTGGGAGAAGTTTATTAGGGCTGGTTTAATTCCCCTATCCCACCACTTTACTTAGGTTGTGGAAAGGCTTTTGTGGCTCAGAAGCACTGTTGTGAGTCTTGGGGGGACCTTGCCACTCTCTCCAACTCCCTGGAAGAGGTGGTAGCAAGGTGGGGGTCAGGCTCTTCTCCCAGGCAATCAGCGACAGGATGAGAGGGCATATCCTCAAGCTGTGCCAGGGGAGGTTCAGGCTGGACATCAGCAGGAATTTCTTCATGGAAAGGGTTCTAAACATTGGAATGGATTGCCCAGGAAGGTGGTGGAGTCACCATCCCTGGCAGTGTTCAAGAAACAACCAAACATGGCTCGGGGCTATGGAGACTTGACAAGGTGGTGATCGGGCAAAGGTTGGAGTCAAGGATCTCAGAGGTCTTTTCCGACATATAAGATGATCAGCAAAGTGCTTTTCCACAGCTTTACAGACACGGCCCACGAGGGACTTGATTGTGGTGTGACTGCTGGGTGAGTATTCGTTCTCATATTTGAGGGGTGACGTTTCATCCCAATCTATATGGCAAACACTTCATGGCCTTTGAACACCTCTACTGCTTTCCCTCTGTAAATGTTATAGACACAGCTCATCTAGACTCTGTGCACTCTGAACTTGCAATCTAACGGCAGAACATAAAAAAATATTGCCTTCCACTAGTATATATTTAAACCAGAGCAATATACATTGCTCCAGTATAACTCACACATCATTTATTTCAGTGGTGAATAATTTTCAACGGAAAATATGTTCAATATCATTGCAACTTGGGGACAATTTAGAAAGAGGCAAAACTCTGCTACATTATTTTTACTGTGAATCATTTGTTCACCTTCTTGTCTTTGATGCATTGCTTTCATTAACTTGAAACAGTTGCAAATACCATATTTTGTTTGAAAGCATTCTTATTTTGGTTGTTCTCAGGGTTTCTTTCCCCCCATGCCCAAACAGGAAAATAAATAAATAAATAAATAGGCTACAAATCTGAGACAGCTCACATATAAACAAATGCAAAACAAAGCACTGCCACAGGGTGAGATCCTCCACATGCAGTTCTGAACAGCCCCCCTTGCTCTTGTGCTCATATGATCCCACCCCTGGAATTGCAGCTCCTTGTTGTGACACAGCTCTTGGCCCTGCAGAAGGGAGGGACTGCAAAAGCACGTCCTGGAAATCCATGAGGCAGAGGAGACCTGGGGGAAAGTCTGAACTTAGAAGCTGAAGCTGCTGCCTCTTCTCTAGCCTGTCTAGCAGACATGACACCACAGGAGTTGCCATTTATTTCTCATGTTCACACAGGTTTTTCAAGGAGGTAGGTTGCTCCCACTCTGGAAAGGGTGATTCCCTTCCTCCCCTGTTATCTTGTGCCTGTTGGCTGCCTTTCACAAGAAGTCCTGGAACATTTCATACACAACCATTCCAAGCAGCTCTTTGTGACAGAAGCTGTTGGACCTTTCCATAAGGCCACCTGCCAGCTTAGGTGTTCAAGAGCACAGGGACTCCTGTGAAAAACCTGCTGTAGACGCAGAGCACATTGACAGCCTGAGGTGATCTTGACCCTGCCATAATCAACAGACACCTGTCTTGTTAATGGACATGACATTCTTTTCACACTAATGAAGGCCCACAGGGGCTTTTAGCATCTTGAGTTCCTTGAATGAACATTAAGCCCACGAGTCTGCTGGTGAACATCAGGTTAACACTGGAAATGAGTCTGTCCTTCAGAAAAAAAATGTTAATATCTGAGTTTAAATTGATGTAGGAGCAGTTTTAAACTCAAAACTACTCTTCTATTAACAGTTAAGTAGGCTTTAATTCCTCATTTTCCCTACGACTGGATATTCTCTAGGGCATGGATTACTTCTGTAAGGTCTTCTACTGTAATTTTCTCAGTTGAGCCATAGGCACTAACATAAGACACATTGTAAATAATAACAGGCAATTCTGGTAAACAAATTTTTATATTTTTCATCTAGATCTGTCAATTAAATCTACTGCAAAGTCAAGAAAAGTGAAGAATCTAGCTATGAAATTCCCTTTTCTTAATGAGGCATTTAAATAGCATCTCACATTTGTTCTCCAGTTGTTTACATAGGATGTCATTTGTGATGCATTGTTAGAACCCTGTAAATCTCAGCTGGGAACAATATCCCAGAGAGCAGAGGGGGACAGTTCTGCTTCAAGCTACATCTCAATAGATTTGCTGCCTTTTCTTTTATTATGTAACTCATCTGAAATGATATCCGTAATCCTGCTAATGAAATGCAATAACATCAGATGCAGCAGCTGTCAAAAAAAAAAAAGAGAAATAATGTGAATTTTCATTAAACTTTTTGAGTTGATCTTCACTTTTTCCATTGCTGATTTAAATATTGCTGGTTTTCTGAAGGTCATCTTATTTCTATAAGGATTTAATGAATCCTGGCTTTTGTGTTTTAGACACTTAACTCCCTTTGGTTCAATACGTCATTAAACATATATTTAAGTCATTCTTTGTCCCAAATGTTTCTTATGGGATCACAGCCAAAACAGACAAAAGATCCCAAGGTGGATGAAAGGCAGGTTAATTATTCTTATTTTATAGAAGAGGAAATGAAGCTCAAAAGGGAGAAAAGTGTCTAGCACAAAACTCACCCCTGTCAATAGCATGACTCCCATTGGTCAAGTCTTAAAGACCTAAGTCTTAAACATCACATACGTTTCAGCATTAATCAGGAGACTTCAAAAGTCCCAGGGGGGTTTCTGGCTTTTATTATTATCTTTAGAAGACCAAAATGCTTTAAAAATCTGATTCTAAAAGTATTGCTTAAGATTCTATATACCCTGTTTCTAAATCAGCTGGGTGAGTTAAACCTCCACCACAGTTTCCTAATCTAATACATAATGGAAATATTTTTGTAACCATGTGTATATTTCAGAAAGCAAAACTTCATGGATATCTGATCAGATGCTTTTCAGGCTGCTTTAGTGCCTCTTTCTCCACAACTTATAATGAGATTCAAGTGCTCAGCAGAGAAATGAGCTGCAGATGCCTGGTCTGGTGCTCTCTCACTGTTGTTATCTCAGCATGGCAGCTAGAAATGTCCAAATGCAAAATCTGGGCCTTAGCAGTGTCAAGAGACACATCAGTCAGGCTTGGATGGGAGGCTTATGACCACAGCTCAAGATACACAACAGTGTCTGTGAAGGGCACAGAACCTTCTGGGGGGTGCATGCTATGGGGCTCCATGCATTGTCTGTCCCTTTGGGAAAACAGCCAGAATTGTTTTTTCTGAAACTCCAACAGAGAGTGGGGTGTGGAGTGTGTGGTACCTGAGTATGAGGTAAATCTTCATTCACTTTGAAGATGAAAATCATGAGGCTAACTCAGTTTGGCTTCTCTTTTCTTTTAACAGTGTTAGGTCAATGATGCCATTCTCATTTCCTGACTGGCTGTTGCAAAGAAGTGAAAAAAATTCCCAGCTTTCACAGGAGGGCTTAAATTATTTTGACAGCCAAGCCATAAATTCAAGTCACACAAATCTGTACCAGCAGACAGACTTCCGTATTTTGTACAGAGAGATTTGCACAGATATATCACAAATAAGCTGAGAGGAGGTCGTCCTCCTGATGCTTCTCCCTGCACAGGACAGAAATGAAGCTGCTGGACAGGCTGGTCTTGTGACTAAAGCCCCGTGCCAAGGCAAGAATTTGGGTCCCTGTTCTGACAGGCATGTTCTGCACAGGCAGGAAGAAATTTACTCATGGATGAGATCTCTGGGCTGGGAAGGAAGAGGGTAGCAACCAGTCTGAGTTTTGTGGCAGGAGCTGTCGCTTCCTTTGTGCTTAGAACTGGGAAGCAAAAAGTAAAGGATTCCAGAATATACAAGCCTCGCTGTGTCAGTAACAAGAAATTCAAGGAGTTTCTAATAAACTGGGTTGTCTTGACAGGCATAGAGAAGTAAAATGATCTTAGAATTGTGTCATTTGAGGGATACTGAAATTCATCAGAAACTAGTGTTCTATTGATCTCTGCTGTGTGGCTAAGACAAAAGAAAAATAAATTATAAATATAAGATGGAATAAGTACCATGTTTCCTCCTAATCTAGTAATTTCCATTTACAAAGTCAACACAGATGAATAAGCAATTTACACTGATGAAATCACTGTACTTCTTAGTGCCCATTTGTAATAACTGCCCATCCCCAGTGATTCGCCTTCATTGTGTGATTTCCAATTCAGTTGTTATGAATGCAGAGAGCGGAGAATCTATTGGAAACAATAGCTGGATGTGACTGCCAACCCAATATGCTCTGAGAATCTGTACTGGGGACGTAATGCTGGGCCTCTGAGCTCTGCAATCAGACGCCTGCACAGCAGGATATTGTCTGTCCTTTCAAAAACTCCTTCATATATGGATTCTGGGCTAGTGTGAGCTACTTAGGACACAATCAGGGAGGAAGGAGTTTGAGATCTGATAAAAGTTATAGACTTTGTAGCTGCCTTTCGGTCCGGGGAGTGCATCCAGCTCAAGGCGACTCATGGTGGGATCAGATCACTGCCCTCTTTCAAAAATTTTGGCTTTCTCAAAGCCTGATCTCCTAATATAGGACAGAAGAAAGATCCCTCTGGAAGGCCCTGTGCCCTAGATATAACTTATTTGGGTCTCTTTGGTTTGTGAGACACATGGCTGATTGACAGGCCATGACTATGAAGTCAACTTTGCTGAGCCATAAATAGCATAATTCAGCTTCTCCGAGTCCCCAGCAGATGTATTCATCAGGCACATGAGTCTCTCCAGGCATCAAAATTGACAGATTTCATTAACTTTCTGCAACCTGAGAATCCAGCTGTAATAGACAGTGCGGAGAAATCAGAGGGACTGCAGGTTCTCAGCAAGACTGTGTTATCAGACAGTCCTGATTATACAGAGCCGGTGGGGAAGGACTGGCTTAGCAGTCACCGCTCTCCCTGGTGCTGCTCTTAATGACTAATCCCCACAGCATCCTTCCTCACCTCTCTGAGCCTTGCAGTTTAACATCGCAGCCGGCCTCCAGAAGGGAATTACGTGATGCAGTACAGTCCTGCTTTCCTGCAACAGCTCTGCAGCCTGCTCCTGTGTCAGCACAGGCAAAAGTTGCCCATTCAGAGCATGAAAGCCCTTAGCAGCCTTTTTAGAAAGGAGGAGAGAAAGAGGACTTCCTCCACTAAAGAATTAACTTTAGTACCTCTTGTTCCTTGAGCTGTGCTCACAAAGCTTGCCTTGTGATTTCTAAGCAATGAGAGATTCTCCCCCTTGCTCTTCACCCTGTCAAGACTTCTGCTGTTCTGTGGGGCTGCCAGTTCTCCTGTGGCTTCTGGGGAACACGCAGGGTGAGAGCAGCAGGCAAAAGCTGGCAGATGAATCCTAACACACTGCCCTGCTGTAAGGAGGCTAAAGGAGAGATTGGTCCTATCGTGAAGAAGGAATTGGTCTGTCTTTTTCCTTGTCCTTTCTCTAGAGAAAAGCAACAGAAAATATTTCAGCAGCATTCCAGGGAACATAGCTCCCAGGATCACTATAGAAATACCTGTAAGGAGCAGTTATAAGATGGTATAGCAGGATTCTGAAGTTTCATATTGTTCAGAAATTATGCTGTTTATTCTTGAGTGCCATCTACTGACAATTTCTGTCTTAATTATTTACTTTCATCGATATTCCTTATTTTAAATGCCCTATATAACTTCTGTTAGCTTAGATGTTCCTTATTCCTTGAGCACTTTATTTCTCTCTGCAGACCAGGATACTCTTGACATGATGTTTTCATTTTTCTCTTGGAGTTCCCTTTTTCCTTCCACCCATCACCAGGTTTCCTTCCTTCTCTGCCTGCTCCTTCTGCCTAGAGGGCAATTTCTGGCCTCCCTACGCTCACCCTTCTGGCTTCAAAACATAGCTCCAGTTGTGCTGTCCCCCTTGTGCAGGAGGTTGCCTCCATCAATTTCTTACAGCACTGCTGAGATCTTATTTCCCCCTTTCCTTTCTGTTCTTCCTCTTCTTTCAAGAGCTTTTTCAGCAACTTTCATGCAGTAACCTTGAAAATATTTAATGATCACTGACTCCACTATATTACCTGTTCTAGAGGTATTTTATTTTAGTTATGTGATACTTGAATTAGCATTATTATTACAGTTTTTCATTTTCTACCTGTAAGATTTCCTCCCCCAGCAGTCCAATACAATTTGCAAAGATAAAAATAAATTAAAGGTGAAAAGTTATTGCCAAGGACAAGAGCTCGGGAAGTTTAGCCTACAAGGTATTTCTTTCTCCATTGAAAACATAATCTGTATAGATAAAGAAAATGCCAGGTACCTAACTCATTATAAGCAACCAAGAAAATGGGTCAAGAGACTTCTTTCTTATTCACTTAGTTTTTGGCTTGGTTCCCTCTCTGCCAGCTAGCCAAAGGAATGAGGAAAATTCTAGTAAAGTCTCCTAGTGCGCAGCATCAATTTAATTGAGGCTTCTTTGCCCATGCCTCAGACAACACAGGATGATGGCCAGCGACACCCTGGCACTCAGCTGCCACTCAATTTCCGGCAGAAAATATCAAGTTGTAGAAGTGTAGACATTTGTCCACAACACACTTATATTGTGGAACTCCTTCCCAGAGGATTTTGCTGAGGTCAAAACTGTAAGTAGGTTTAAAAAGGATTAGACAGATCCATGGTGGGCAGGTGTGATGTTTGCTATTGAGTGTGACAGCCTGGCTCTAACATCTGTTACAGAAAGCCCCTGTAGAGCTGATGGCTGGAGGGGGCTGCAACAGGAAATCTGCTGTTCTGGGCTGACCCCAGTTGGTGCTGCCCATCCCTCCCATGGGCAGTGGCTGCAGCAGCCAGGGATGATTCAAAACAGCTTCAGTCTGTGCAAAGCCTTTGAATTCCCATGTCAATAGCAGTTTGTCTTAAATGGTTATTCTCCACTAAGATCCCTGGAACTCCAGTGATAAAACTGGGATTGCCCCCCTGAACTCAATGCCACAAAAAGCACAGGGTTAGGCCTTGCTGGGGTTGTTTCAACAGAGACAGTTTTGCTGAAGTAAGGGCTGAGGAGTATTTCAGTATTTGTTCCTGGGCTTCTAAATCCGTATTCTGCCTTCTGTATAAACATAGATCCAAACTAATATTTGACTAAATTAGAAATTATTTAGCAGTAAGATGGCACGTGTCACTTGCCTCTCGTTTCTTTTATTTTAATGATTAACAGCCTGTGCTGCAATTCATAGTTCAGTCTTTTTCCTCCTTTCTTGAATCAGGAAGCAAAACCTGATCAGTGACAGAGATGATGCTTGTGAAATTGCTGCACAGGGGTTCCTCTCACTGAAGGGCTGACAAGATACCAGCTGAGGAGAAAGCTTAATTGCATGGGTGATCAAAGCAGAATGTATGAAGACAGGGAGACTGTAAGGGGGTGTGCGTAGGAGTGTGTTTTAATGAGAGATTATAGGGGAACATGTGAGTCTGGCACACACAAAATGACAGAAATGAGTGCATGAGCTAGTACAAAATAGCATGCTAACCAAAGGCATCCACAGATCAGCTTCAGCCCCTTCTCAGCCCTTTCCTAAGAGAACTATATTCTATTAGCTGTCATCCTACTAACTATACAAAGAGAAAAAAGTGAAGGTTTGATCTTTGCAACTGGGAAAGGAGGAGGAGGGGGAGAACCTCATGAGACAACAACATCCAGGCTGAACTGGAAAAGAGAGATCAAAGCAATGAGCTGAAATGAGAAGAAAGGACACAGGACACTGATATGGTGTACTCCCGGGAATGGGGGGAATTGACGTAAAAAACTGAGAACTGAAAAAGCATTGAAGGCACTTGCCAGCCCTTCCATGTGCTGTAAAACACTGCACTGCCAGAGGTTTGGTTCATGATGTGTACTGTGCTTTGTTGTGTGCTTGCTGTCTTCCTTTATACTCAGCTCTACTTACATCACTGGGAGTACCTGAGGAGTAAGATGCCTTTTAATATCAAAGCAGGTGCCATTAAAATGGCTTATACACAAACCCGCATCATTTTAGCCCAAATCCATTAAAAACTTTATTACAGTTATATCGGCATAAACCTCTGTGCCAGTGCTCTCCAACTGATTTAAACTGCATCAATATAAATCCAGTTTCAATTGATTTAAGAGATTCTAGGCAGAAGTGCACTGCATTTGACAAACTGATGGGAGGACATACTCTTATTGAAATATTAAAACTTATGCACTTGATCTTATCATATGCAGCAGTGTGGCTTTTGAACTTTTGCCATTTTGTATTTTACAAGCCCTTACAGGGAGGGAAAATAAGTAACTTTAGAGCAGTCAGGTTAACAGCCTTTCGCTTCATCAACTGAACCAGAGTGCAACCACAGATGCCTTAAGCTTTAGTGTTTTATAAAATTCTAAGGACAGAGGAGAAGCATAATGCTTTTTCTACTTACCCTACTCTGAACTCAAGCATAGTAATGGCTGACAACTTCTTTTTTTTTTCCGAAAGACATTTAACCTTTAGTTGAACACACACCCTTTTTTTTGTAAAAATAATGAAAACTCAGTATCTAAGATGTCATCTACTAGACCAGGTTGCTCAGGGCCCAATCCAACCTGGCCTTGAACCTTTCCAGGGATAGGACATCCACAACTTCTCTGGGCAACCTGTGCCAGTGCTTCGCCACCCTCACCATAAAGAATTTCTCATTTCTATATCCAGATGTTACTTAATCACTCTGAACTCAAGTTCCCCACTGCAGCAGCTTTTTAGCCCACATGGTCAATTTATAGCCAGCTTGTATCAGTCTGTTGTTATTGAAGTTTATCCAATATAACACTGGGTGAACAAATGCAGTAGTGGTCTTGAATTGACACTGTGTAATGTTAAAAACAAGATAAAAACTACTGCCCGTCATGTGCTGGCAGTGATAAATTATGCAGTTCTCTCCCTCCAGTCTCTCCCACATGCAGTAACTACAATAGAACCTTAGTTCAAACACTGTTCTTATTGAGCACTGGAGCTGTCAAACCAGTCTCAGCTTTTGTGAGAGATTCATGAAAAATAAATTTGACAATTTCTCTAAGTGAAAGGCCTCTAACCATGCCTCCAGCCTGGTAGCCATAGTACTTACATGCTTTGTGAAATTTGTGTTTCACGTCAAGAATGGTAGATGCTGGAGGTACCTGGAAAAGAAAGCAAAATGCATGCAGATTAATTTTTCTTTCTTCTTCACTTTGGGTTACCTTCTCCACTCCTCTGATGAAGAGATGCTTAAATTTGTCTGCAAGTTCTTCAGGCTAAAATGAAACAAATCACCAAATTTGCTTTCACAGGCTGGTATATTATTAAGGATTGTCCATTTTTTGACTTATACATTACCTGGACCACCTCTGCTTGGTCGATGGAGGGGTAAAATTGCAAGGGTCAAGAGGGAAAGCTGCTGGCCCAGCTTGATGCAGTAATTGCCCCTAAGATCAAGCCAATAGGAAAGCTTGAAGGGTTTAGCTTTAAAGTTAGGTTCAAGCATGCTGAGGTCCATCTCCTAGAGACATGAAAGGGTTTTCTGGAGAAGTCAGTAATAAAAGCAGCAGATTCTATCCTTTCTGCCTGAAATGAGTTTGTTTCTGCATGCTTTTCTTCATGTGCAATTCACGTGTCACAGTGTTAGACGGCAGTCTGGAGGCTTTTAAGGCTCTATTTTATTATATATACTGATTTCTTAATATAATTTGTACAAATTGTCTGAGAAAACAGAATTTACTAGAGTGAAAGACTTGGATTTACCTTGTGTTTACAAGGAAGGGCAATGGGACTCCTGAGGAAGTAGCCTGTTGAGCTACTTATTAGTGGATTGTGACAGTAACCAAGCAAAAGAATAGAGAAAAATATAAGAAATTGTCCTAGTAGAGATCAGTCAGCACCATAACATAGGTTGTTTTGTTTAAAAGATTGAGTTTGGAGAAATACTGATGCAACAAAATAAAATTGTTGACTCCAAAGCAACAAATCAGTACAGAAAGAAAAGTTTACTCTTATATAATTTGACACCCCATGCAAATATACAATAAATGTGCTGTTGCTACTTATGAGTAACCCAGCTTGCTTCCAGTAATAATATGAACAAGCAGAGAGCTCAATGCAGATTTCAATGATCTAAAGATGTAAAATGACATCTGTGCTAAAAGGTAGTAAAGTACTGGTTTTTTCTTAGCTTTTTCTTTGGGTTCAGATGAGAACACTTTATTTTCCACAGTTACAGAAGGTTTTACTGGGCATTGAAAAAGTCCTTATTTGCAGAAACTGCTGTAAGTGAAGCTCTACTTAAACCCTGACTTGTCTCTGTGATGTGGCTGCTAAGCAATGCTGATTCCACCCAAAATAAGGGCTGGGCTCCTTGAAACCAGGGATTGTCCTTTCCCTGTCCCCAGCATCTGTGTTGACCCAAACAATGCTGAACAATACTAGGTGAGGCAAGAGACATTGCCCTTGGAGTCCCTTCCTAGCTACAGGTAACAATAGAAGAAGCTATTTTATCTTTCTTAGCTCAAAAATGAAAGAAAATATTTTATCTGTGTTTTTTATACTTAAGCCATTCCATGCAACACCCAGGAGTACAGCACATCTCCATAGTCTCCATGTGCCTTTTCTTGTCATGTGTGCAACCTCTGTGGACTTGAATACCAGACCTGGGTGGCTTATGTTCTCAAAACCTCTAAAAATGTCTGAAATTGCTTTCTCACACTTTGTAATCTCACACCTGTGAGGCCTGGGCCCAGAATCCATCAGCTATGGACACAAGCGCTGTTCACTGGCAACAGCTGTTCAGCACACAAGACTGCAGACCAGAATCTGTGCCCTAGCACAGGGCAGATGTGCAGGTATTCAGAGCTGGCATTGCCAGCTGAAGGACAGGGATGATCTTTTAGATGGAGGATGATCTGGCTTTCTAAACACAGTATAAGCCACATTACTGCAGGGCCTGCATCCCCTCAGGAGATCAGCATCTCACCAGGATGGGCACTGGGATAGAGTAGCTGGGGCCAACACATGCTGTGGAGAGCTGACCATCCAATTTAGTCAAAGCTGAAAAACTGTAAAGCTTAGCACACTTACAGAGCAGTGCTTGCTCAAAACAGAGCCCAGGGTCTCCACCTCCAGCCCTCCTGAGTATGTTTTGACTTCAAGGCAGAGCGTCTCTCAATCTGTTCAAAATGTCTAGTTCAGCCCTTGTTAGCAACTCTACATTTACATCCCTCTCCCTTTTTTCATCCTGAGACAATCCGTGCTTTCTCCCCTCCAAATCCTGCTGTGGCAGCACCTAACTTCAGCTACTAAAAAAATTAATCTAAGCTCATGTTTTAGGTCTGCCTGTAGAGCCATCCACGTGCCCGGGTGTTTAAAAGTTACAAAGTGCTTCCGCCGTGCTGCTGCAGCCCCGAACCGGTGAGTGTCCGTGGGCTGAGCCGCTCCCCAGAGCCGGCGCTCGCACGGCGGAGCTGCAGCTGGAAGGGCTGAGCTCTGCTCTGCTCTGGACACCCCTGAGCCAGGTAGAGCTCCTCAGCAGGAGCGCTGCTGTGCCTGGCTACATCCAAGCTGCTTGGCCGGAGCTGCTCTCAGCCCCGGCAGCTCAGCCCGGCCGTGTGCTGGGCTGCCGAGCCGCGGTCCGGCAGCTCCGCGCAGCGCTGCGCAGGGAAGGGGCCAGGGAAGGCACGGAGCGCACACCCGGCCAGGAGGGCAGCAGGACACTGGGTTTGTCAGCCAGCTGGCTGAGAGAAGGACCCTGCCACCCTTCCACTTGAGACAAACTACACAGAGCGCCAGCTGAAAAATAACACAAATACTTTCCCCCTTCAGAATGGGCTGTGACATAGAAGAATCGCGGTGTCCTTTCCCAGGCAGAATAATGAGGCTATAGCCACAAAAGAATGAAATACATTTTTTTATGATCTTGATAATTCTGTGTCCTTTTTGAAAGACCCCATAAAACAACCAGTGAAGTTATAGTTTCTAATATTGATCAATGAGAAGATGGATGCTGAAACACCAGCTTACTACTAAGAGTGTCTTCTTCATAGACCATTAATTATCTTTTGTTCTTTTCTTTGTACATCAATACAAGCTAAGGAATTGTAAGGACTGGGAAAGCGTCTGCTCTTATTACCCTTTGTGTTAACTGAATAAAACACCCTGGAATATTTCACTGTAATTATTAGTCTTACTCTCCTTTCATTCTTCTGAATTATTTCTGAAAGTGTTATATCCCTTTCTTTCCTCAATGTCAGCACTTTTCTAATATGCAACAGGAAAGCAAAGTGAGAGACCACCCTTTGTTTAAATCAAGACGGATTTCTGCTCTTAGTTGGTATGTATTTTCTATAGTCTGATGGTCAAGCCAGTTTTTCCCTACAACTTCTTAACTTGTAGTCTAACACCCAATTTAATGTGTAGTCAGCTTTCTAATAAGTGACTATCATGTGTAAGGTTCAAGACTACTTTTTCTTGAAAAAAATGTTGTGAAAAAATGCATATTTTACAGCTCTGGATTGCATCCATTACGCCTTTCATTCAGAAAAGTATTATTTTAAAATGTCAAATCCCAGTTTTCCTGTACCTTCACAGCCAGAAAACTTTTACTTTTCCATTTGAGGCAATTTTTCATTTATAGGGATTCAAGAATTAAAGGACCTTCTGGGTCACCCATACAACTTCTATTCTTCCTTTAGACACCAATGCACAAAGCATCACATTTCTTTTTAAGGTTTAAAATACCGTATTAGTATTTTATGCTATGACTCAAGGAAGAGCACTAAGTGGAAGATATTAAGGGAACTTAATACTGCCTTTTGTGAGTGCAAGCTGATCAGATAGTTATCCACTTTCATATTTCTTTCACATTTATAAGTCAAGGAATTATGCCAGATCTGGTGATCTGTATGTAATTGCATCATACAGTTTTTGCACTAAAGAATTATTGCAGGGGTTAGAAGTCAGCAGAATATCAATAAGAACTTGAATAATGGAATTTCAACAAATAAGTAATCCTTCATTCAACATTTCCCTTTGAATATTCTTTTTTCTTTGTGACATGTCAGTGCCACTGCACTGCTGAGTCACCTGCTTTGCAACAGGCAGTCATTTTCCATAATTGCAGAAATTCAGAAATTCTGCCACTCCAGCTGCTCATTAATCACAGCCCCATCTTCAGACAGAGTAAATTTGTTCCAAAGAGTGACATCAGTTTATTGCAGCTGAGGATCTGGGTGCAAAACAGATAACCAGCTAATGGGAAAGCCAGGTAATTTCCAAATTCAGCACTCAACAAATACTTCATCATTACTGCTTTTTCACCCTGTCCTTGTTTAGGCACCATGTTGTATTAACAGAAATCACAGCATTCCACAGAAAGTTAATTAGAGAAACACCTGTTCTAATTTATCTCTGTGTTTTACTAATTTGACTTCTAGATCAGATTGGCTCTTTCTTATTGTCAGTTTTCACAGACAGAATTAAAAACTGGGTACTGTTTTGCTCTAACCTTTCCCAGTGTGTCCCACACTGCTCTCTTGGTGAACCAGTGTGCTGGTCATGCCCAAAGAGATATAAATAAATGAGCTCACCATGGAAATGACATAGAGGTAACTACATATAGACAAGTGTTGTCAGCAGCTACATAAAGGCTTTATATAGAATCCAGTATTTTACTCTGTGGACTGCAGTGAAGTGCCTACCAAACAGCTGGCTCTGATCTCAATCCAGTCTTTCCAGAAACAGAAGATATTCCGAATTACGGTTTTCACTGAAGTAGTTTCCGGCACATGGACGTAAGTAGAGGGCTGTCTCACTGAGCAATCTTCTAGATTATTATCTGGTCACATGAACCTTGGCATATGAGATAATCCAACTGACTAATATTTCCAGTGATTATGGGCCAAATTAGCTAAGAATACACATAACCACATGCTTGCCACATGCGGTCATGCCAATTTACACCAGCCAAGTTTGTCTCTAAAGATGATTAATTGTTTTTGTACTGCTAGCTAGGTACTTACATTTTAAAAAAAAAAAAAGTCTCTTTGCAAAAAATTGCCTGAAAAAGTGTCAGACACCAAAAAGAGCTTTTTCTCTCTCTGGTAAAGACAAGAGTGGAGGTAAAGGGGGTGTAATTCATTAGAACTACTGACAGAAGGTGTGCTGGCCATCCCTCAGTTTACAGAATTCAACATGTACACCTATTTCTGAGCAAATCTGACTAGAATTGGTACATCCCCTCATGCCCTCTGACCTTTTATTAAGGGGAGGTGAGTAAGGTGACTTCACCTCAGCAGCCGAACAGCAGAACCTGTCAGGAAGCCTCTGTCACAACCATTTTCTACCAGGGAAAAGGAATTGTTCTGACAAAACTCTGGGTGTATAAATTTGTGTTGACTTCAAATTTTTAAAATTGAATAGATTTTTTCTTTTTTTTTTTTTTTTTTAAATCTGCTTCTGGCACATGCTGGAAACTCATTTTGTTGTGTTATTTTCATTACTTTTTATTTCTCATCTGTATGGAACGTTCATTACTTTTGCATTATTTTATGACACATCTATCATGATAGTGCAAAATAATATAACACATGGCTCTTGTGTCATTGAAAATAACCCAATAGGAAATAGAATGCAAATAAATGCACTATTAAGTTGTAAAATAAATGAAACTTGAAATATTTATTGTGTCATAACAGATTGAAATATTGCAAAATTAATTTGTAATGCAATCTTTCCCAAATTCTACTGCATTAAAAATTCAAGAATAATTTTTTTTCCACTGTCATTTTCAAAGAAAACAACATGTGGGACATGCACTTAAAAACAAATTATTTGACAAAAAAAAAAGTTATATAAAACACCAATAATAAAATAAATTTTAAAATTAATATTATAATATTTTATTATAAATAAATATAGCTATGTTTTCTCGAATAAAATATAAATAATAATATATAAATAATTAATAATAAGAAGAATAATTTTGACCTATACTTCTCAGGAAGAAAGTGAGGCTTAGTGGGGCTTATATTTTTGTTTGGATTTTGATTGCTAGTTCTAGCACAGATAAAGCATATGGCTTAGCTGTGGAACCTGTGAATTTGTCTTCCCTTTTCAATCAAATGTCTGTATATATTTTTGTTTGCTTTTTTATGTCTACACAGACTGCTAAAATTTAAAATCAAGAAGTGTATCCAAGAAACTCAACTCATCTTTAGAGCAGGATAGTCACAATTTATTTGGGGGACTGCATGAAGTAAAAAAAGCCAAATGATCAACCAATTCAAAAGAAAATTCCCAGAAGAACATATTTTGGCCAAAAAAAGTGGTTCTGTGAGTAGCAGGGCTAATAAAGCAGGTCCGTGGAGGGAAGTTGGAAGCTGAGGAGCAGCAGAAAGGAATGGGAAGGGAGGGTGATACACGAGAACACCCAGGCAGCACTAGGTCTGTTAGAAATCCAAGTACATTTCATTAGTCAGTAGCAGTGCAATGAAGGGATGCTTGCTGTACTTCTGGTAGAGATTTTCTGACTGCCATAATTTGTTCATTTGAAGCACAAGAAATGTGGCTGTTAAGAAAGGAAAGCTTGCATTTTAAGGACTTTTTACAATCCAAAATTGCTTAAACATAGGCAGATACAATAACAGCATTAATATATACTGCTGGATATTTATAGATCCATGACTACATGGCTCAGGTGTTTTGTGAAGAATCACACATCTGATTTCAGAAAGAACCTGAAGCATATTCTGATGGAGCGATAAATCATATGCAGGAGTATTTTAGTGCTACAATAATGCCTATATGAGATGCCATTATGCACCTAACTTTCCATCATGGGCTGTGCTGTTAACTATTAGGCTAATAAAACACCTACTGCTCCCTATGGTCTTCTATTGCTCCAGTGCATTCATAATTTGCAATAATCTGTGAATTATCTTTGATGCAATAAGGCAAATGTGCGGCTGGGGTAAAACGTGATAACTTTGGTGGCAAAGAAGACATTTCCACACTGGCTGGGAATCTGTCTCCGCAGATAAAATTCTGGCAATATTCACTGCTCTGGTAACAGAGCTGGCCAGAATGGCTTATGTTCAGGAAGAACTGGAGCACCACCAGTGTCCCATAAATTCGCTCACTTGTTTTTGCTGAACTTTGAATGAAACTTCAATTTTTTTGAATATTTATTATATTTGTCTCTTTATTTCTTCCCCCAGGCTTAGGCTTTTTTTAATCTAAATTAAGAGATGTACAAAACCTGTCATTTAAAGGCACTTCTAAGCTTTGATTAGTATCAGCTGAAGCATTAGTCATCTGTTGCAGCTTCTGTAATTCTTTAAATTATCCCTTTACAAATGCTAAATGTCCTAAAGTTACCAGCTTCTCCCCCCTCCACCCTTCTATAAATATCAGGTTTTCTCCAGGTATTCCATTTAAAAAGCCATCTCACAGCAAGCAAAAAGTAATATGTATAGTTGTTTGTTTTCATCTGAAACTATCCATATAGCTATATTGACATTAAAATTATGTGAATTTCTAGCAGACCAGGAAGAAATAAGTGTCATGCATTGCTACAACAGAATTTGAATATGTTTACCTACTTTACCAAGTATAAGTAATAACTGGGGAAGAAAATACTACTGTCGTCACTTCCAGCACTGGGGGCTAGGTGTAAGATTCAATTCTTACAGGCAAGAAAGCACACAGATTTTATAATTTTTTTTTTTTTTTTTTTTGCCCCCCCCCCCCCCCCCCCCCAGCAGGAACCAGATCCCTGTTGTGATGGATGCAGTAAAAATGTACAGTAAAAGACAGCATAAAATCCTCCTTCCAAAAAGAAGTAAAAAAAGAGGACTTCCACAGCAGTTATGCCCTTTGGGCATCTCTGGCATCAAAGGCAGCACATCTTTAATGACAGATTGATTGAAAGAGAAAAATGATGATGATAAAAATCCTTCACGAAATGAGGCTGCTATGGATGGTCACAGGTTCTGCTCATTCTCCACAAAGAAGAATATATAGTCCTCTTAAGTGAAATATTAGAAGTGAAAGATTTAGGGGGGAAAACACTTAAAATGGCCATGAAAATACTAATCTCTTTCCTGGGAGAGGACTTCTTTACTTTGCTTCCCTAGAAAGAGGCTAATGGGGAGAGTCTGACATTAGAGGCAATGTTCTGGTACTGCAAAGATTTCCTTTGCAGAGTTTCATTGCCTGCTTTAATGACTGCATTTGCTCACCTAAAATGAATGTGGTATGTCTAACCTCCAAGCCATGATGTGAGAAGTTATTTTTATTTGCTAGAGCTGACTGTGCAAAAGAGACACGGTGATGACTGCTCTCCTCGGCTGTTCACTTTCTGTGACAGAGCTGCAACCCACAGGCAAGAGTAAGAGATTCCTGATTCCAGAGACAGCATTTCTGCATGCAAATGCTGCTGACATTCCAGTGTAAAGTCATTGTATTAAACCATAGCATGCAGGTACAGAGACGTCGTTTCAGGTGCTTTTCAAACAAAAAAAAAATTGTTTTGAGCTCCTTCAGAGAAAGACAGGCCTTTCAGAGCAATCAGAATAAACCCTAATTCATCTTTGTCAAAAGATGTAGTAATACACATACTGTAATATTTAACTGCAAGAAGTGCTGTGTATGTACAAGTGACTGGGTTGATGCATAATTTGTGTCTGTGCAAGCATCTTTTAATTCACTAAAAATAACAATATTCACGTGACATTTATTGTAGGCATTGCACAGCATGCCAACACTCACAAACACATAGATAAAAGTTCCTACAGTGTGTATTGTCCTGTAAACGTGTAACTGTCACTAACTGGGCTTTACAAAGAGATTTCGGTGGGAGGGGGCGCTGGGTGGTGCACGCAGAGCTGGTGTATGGAGCAGTAGGAAAGTAGCTTCCATTATCTTTGCAACACATCAAGGAAAGAGCTCTTTCTGCACATCTGAGGAAGGAGCCTCTCTTCTTCAGGCCTCAGAAGTGCTCTGGAAAGGAGGGTCCCTGCACAGGAGCCAAAACCTGAGTTTGCACCTCCATTTACAGCTTAACTTGCAAAATCGTACAGCGCAAAACTACTGAGCTCTGAGGCTTTTGATGGGGAAAAAGCTTTCGCTGCTGGTTTCCCCAGAGGTGATTTATTCTGTAAAAACTGTATTGTGTAACACTTTCTGCCTTAAAAGCAACTCATGCAAAGTTAATTACATTGCACTATGTTTGTGGGAAAATACATTTTACTACAAGTTAATTTGAAGAAAAAAATATTATACTGTGAATGCTATAAAAGAAACAGTTATGAGTTGCCTTTACAGCATTTATAAATCAAATCACTGCACATCGATAACTTTAAAACCAACCTACATCAGGGTTTTGGAACAATGTATGAGTAAAACAGTTTTTCAGTAGCTATGTATTTTTCATAAGTTGTGGGTGGCAAAAAAAAATGTGGGTAATTTGTTAAAAAATACAAAAAGGAATTGTTTTCTTTCATTTATAAGACTTGATGATTTTTGTGTGTTGTGCTGTTTTCTGTGGCTTTTTGGAAGCAATACAAAAGCTAAAATCCTTAGATATTTTGTCACACTTTTAAATTGAAATATTGCTTTCACTAATTATATGCTTTCCTCTTTACACAGAGATAGGAATTTCACCTGTACAAAGTAAGAAATCGTGAGACAAAAAAGGGACTTGTGATCATCTCGGCTCACCTGATGTTTTAGACTGACCAAAGAAGAGATTTATTCCTTGCTAAATACATCTTTCATTCACTGAGCAAGAAATCTCTATCATTCATGTTTCAGCTGCAGAATATGTTCACACAAATGCAGTACTGGATGCGCATGTTAAAGAGCTGAAAATTGGCCCACACGGCACTCACCTGTTACTTACCACCCTTGACTGTCAAAATATGGGCCGAATTTCTTGGCTGAATTTTCCTAATTATGGCTTTCAGGCACCAGCTCTTCTAAGGCTGCCTGGGTAAGCATCTTCCTGCTCAGAGACATTTTCTCCTGGGCCGGCCTCCCTGGGGAGCAGGGAGAGCAGGAAGGAAAACCCAGGATGCTGTCCTGCAAACTGACCTGGACTCCTGTCCTGGCATGGGCAGCACGTGGAGCAGGAGGAGGCTGCTCCTACCCCTCCTCAAAACTTCAGTGCCCACTCCCAAGGCACCTCCTCTGAGCATTTATGTACTGCTTTTAAGGACAGTTGTAGCCTATGTTTAAGTTAACTTTCCCTACTTGGAGACTTCTCCTAGTTTGGGGATATTTTGTAGAATAACAGGGGAAAGAAAAAAAAAAAAAAAAAAAAAAACAAACAAGACAGGTTTGTGATTCCTCTATTCCCTCCCCATCCTCCAGAATCAGAAGCTTCTTCTCCATGGCATACCACCTCAGAATTAATTTCTGTACCAAAAGCAAATCTGGGGGAAAAGATCTCACACTTCTATTATTTATCTTTTAAATTCTATACTCAACTCACTGGAAAAGCTCCTGTGTACCAAACTACTTGCATAATGTCATATCCATAGCAGAGGAAGTCCACAGAGTAGGTTGACAATATTAAATAAAAGAAATTATACTCCTACAAAGGATTTCATGTTCCCAGTGTGCATGTGCAAAATGAACTGCCAGTGTTGCTGACTTATGTGAATTTTACTTTTAAGTTTTGCAAGATTAGGTAATTTTTCTCCAGATCCAGCTCCTGCAGGAGATGACTATGAAACCAAAATGTCGGGGATTTTTCTCTCCTTCTGCTTCTTTTCAGTATTTTTTTCTGCCTTTCCTGGTTGTGGAAAAGCCTGCATTATGATGTGAATGTGTCTTAAAGGCTTAAAAAACACACAAATATGTATTTATTTTGTTCCTTGAAGTTAAAGACAACAACTTAAAAGAACCACTTAATATAAGTGAGTCATCCTTCCCAAAAATATAAGATGGGAAAGAAAGCTGAAGGAAATAATGTTATTTCCTTTTTCAGATAGAGAATTAAATCAGAGAATTAATTGTGCTGGATTCAAGACCTTGGATTGATGCCAATTGATTTCTCAAGATCACACAGCCAAATAAACCTTTTCTAAATCCCTGACACTGCACTGAGGACAGGAAATTATTTCTTGCTAAATACCGGAACTAGTTAAATGTACCATAAATTTGCAGACTTTACATGGCTCCCACTAACCTGAATGGGATTCACAGGCACACACAAGAATCTCCTAAAAATTCAACCTCTGGAAGGAGCTACTGGTGTTTAACCACATAGAATTAAGCATTGATTCACCCTGCCTGAGTTTCTGCTAGGTGGAGAAAGAAAGAATTCTTCTCTCTGCCACTATAATAGAGTTTGTTCCTTTAGATTTATTAATCTGAGAATATTACAAATGCACTTGCTAAATCATAATAGTCTGAACCACTAGCAATATGGAATAAGATCTAAATACATACATTTTTAAATCATGGTTCCTATTTTCTCCTATTCTGACAAGTAATAATTACATGCAAATCCAAGAAATTAAGTTAATCATAACTATCTTACAAACAGAAAACAGGCATTAGAAGTGTCATGTTGGGCCTGTATGAGATCTGTTTAATTAAACAGAAAAATTATGCATAATCCAGTACAACAGTCTCTTGTTTGCTCTAATAACCAACTGAAATTAAGTTCACCAATACTAACAAGTGTTCATGGAAGCAAGGAACTCAACTTCTGTACCTTCAGGGTTGAATTAGGAAGGGATTATCACAGCAAATAAAGGGATTTAAATAGCCAGGTGAATGAGCATTCAGACACCAAATTCTTTAGTCTTGGAAATCTCAGCCTTGTACTGTACTTGTACCAATCCCTTGGTACTGTGCCAAAAATATTAAAAGGAATAAAAGTCCATGGTGCTGGCCATGTAAATTGAATGTACATTCCTGTTTCTGAGCAGAGACTTCCAGCTGTTATTGCTGCCCTGTGTGTATTTTACCTCTGCATAAAGAGTACTTAGCAATCACCACCCATGTTTCTCTTTTCACTGCTGCAAGGGCAGAGTCCATGGTTTGGAGGAGGTGCAGAAAATTTTCAGGGTCAGAAAAACTCAGAATAAAGATTAAAACACAGGTCTGGTATCATCCCAGCAGAATGCAGCATGGAAGGATTCCTGAAATGTGGCTCTTTGCCTAATGCTCTTTCTGTACTGTATTTCTTTTAATGACACTGTAGGAAAACTCAAGATCAGAAAGAGACTTAGTCTTTCTTTTGATCAAAATCTAATTCTAAATGTATGTAGATAAGTAACAACTTTGTAAATATTACTCAATAAATTAAGTAATGTGAACACTATCATCAAAATTGTTTATTGATAGTCTTCCTACTTGTTTTACCATTTTCTACATGTTTCCTCTTTGGATAGATTTTTTTAAAACAGCAGAAAATATTTTGCCACATTAAAAATTAACAAATGAGACATTTACCTTTAACTAGGCACACAAATTACATTAAGACCCTTTAAATGATCAAGAACACTGGAAATCTGGTAGTATTCCACCTTGCAGATTTCAAAGGCATTAAATTAAACATTTGAAGCAAACTTATCTACCTGTTCCAGCTGTTGCCAATGAGGATAAGGGAATTTTTTTTTTCTAGAAAACAGTCTCAAAACTCTACTAAGTTACTGGAAAATTCCATAGGCTAAATAGATTAGGATTCCCATTTTCATGGCAGGCAAGAGACCAACTCTTTCACTGAGGGACAATAAATCACAAAAACTGTGATAAAAATATTTATGAAGCATTTTTTAGCTGTTATTTATGGGTTTGGAAACTTCCTTCCTACCCTTCCTACCCAGTTCTCTCATCCTACTTATGCAATTTGGCTGTAGTTTGTATTTTTTTACTCACATTATTAAAACAAACAAACAAACCAAACAAAAACTCAGAACACCTCTTTTAGATAAGACCCTTTGTTTAAAACTATTTTTTTTTTAAATGGCCAGGTCCAATCTAATAAGCAGGGCACAGCCGAGTACATTTAGATACCAGCGAGTACTCATAGCATTGCTGAGGTGGTAAGCTTTACAAAGGTATTAAATCTGAGTATCCACTCTGAAACAAACATTTAAGTATCGTGCTCTGAAATAGACACTGTAATCTAAGTGTCAAAAGTCAGCCTAAGGACATATCCTTGAGTCCAGAGAGCAGCTAGGAGGTCTAAAACAAACCAGGGTTGGATTATTTCTAAAAATCCTGGAGAAGAACAGCCCAGGGTGGTGACAAACAAGGAATTCTTAGTGTTTCCCAGAGAAAGGAGTACTCCTACTACTGAATAAGACCACAATACACAGAAAACAGGGTCCCTGAACCGGCACCGTGTGAACCAGGCACACCCCCAGCGTGCTGGAATGATCCACTCACCTTGTCCACAATGCAGATCTGCTTCTTGCTTTGCATATCAACAATTTCTACTTCAAAGTAGGTGATTTTTGAATGTTTGAGCGCTGGTGAGGGTTTGATTTGGCCAGCAGAGAGCACAAGCTGAGACAAGTTGAGAAGAGAGCGGGAGTCATTGTGAGACATGGACAGAGCTCCTCCATCGGCTGCAGGATCCCTACTGTGCTCTGGAGAGCTGGGATTCTGCCTCTTGAGCATGGTGTGAGCCAGCAGCAGCGATCGTCATATCAACAGGGGACAGTTCCAGGGGAAAATGTTTCCTCCCTGCATCAGTTAAATACAGCCACACACTGACGACACACCAAAGGTCAAGTGGCATTCCATTTTAAGTGTACTGTCTTATTTAGCAGGAGTGAAAACAATGGCTCTGTAATCCATGTCTATATTTAATCTGCTATCGTGATGTGCTGCATTGGTGCTGCTGCTGCTTTCTGATTTTCTTTCCTTTCATTTTATTTAAACCTGCTGTTGAAACAAGTCATCCAGGGATTCCCAGTTAGCAGTTATCAAATCCTGAAATTCCAGAGCCCCAGAGGGGCAACCAGAAATGAATGTAGTAAATTCCACTGTTACCTTCTGAGACAGATGTTTAAAAAGTCCACGTACACACACATGTATGGGTATGGATATCATCTATTCTAGAATCATCATCAGATGTCATCTATTCTAGAAATATCTACTAACAAAACAGCATGAGTTCATCAGCAAAATTTAGGGGATGCTTGCAAATATTTGCTTCGTTTTAGCACTGTGGATTTTCTGGTATTTAATGGGGTAGAGCTTTCCTTCCAGTTCTGCCAGAGAAAATCAACTGAATGAAAGCAAATTATAACCTTAAAGGCATTCATTCAGGACTTACATCACTTCACTATTTTCTTATTCTTTCCTGACAATTTTTACAATGCAAGTCTGACACAAAACAAAAGTAGCTTTAATGACAAAAATAAAGATTAATTAAAACAACATTTTTTTCTGAAACAGCTTCGTCAAGTCTTGTTTAAACCTTTTTTTTTTCATATATGGCTTTTTAATAGGATTTAATAAAACTAGCAGCACTTTTTCATCCTGAAGTTCTCCCCAAATTTCCCTGGGCTGCCTAGGATTACATTGTTAGAAGGGCACCATGAGTTTCTGCAGACAGTTCTTTCCACAGAGTGAATTCTGAATACATTTATCCATGGAAAAATCTCAGGAGAACTACAATCACTATTACAAAAATCACATGAGTTTGTTACACTGAGGAAATTTAATTAAGTGGAAAAAAGCTTGAAAGTCACCAGACAACTAATACCCTCTCTGGGATGCAGGGTGGGAACAGAACAGGTCTCTTTTCTTTGATTCTAATTTTGAAAATTTGAAAAATCTAAATTCTAAATTTGAAAATGTAATGGTCACTACATCCTGTCTAGAGACACATGGCAAGAAACTCTATGAAGTAACAGAGGAAGTAATTGATAAGTTGCTCCAAGAATTAAAATGAGAGTGAGGGGGACCCCCAAAGAAAGGCAATTTCCACACTAGTTGCTGTTAGTGGAAGAATCCATGCTATATCAAGTTGTATATGTGCTTAAGTTCTGGAAAATCAAAGCTGCATACATGAAACATGTCCTGCTTACAAACATCCGGAAAAGACATAGGAAAAGAAAACAGTGAAATTAACAGAGGCTAAACTTGTGGACAGGTATGAGCTCAATATTAAGAGAATGGGGCATTTGAAATAACAAAACAATTTTGATATTGAAAGATAGTTGAATTTATTTATGGTCCTTTAGCCCAGTAGTTTTGACTGAAGAAGCCAACTCCAAGTCACAGATAAGATGTTTTATGTCCACTTGACATGACAAATTTTGCAGTAGCTTAGACTGAGAGAAAAGTCTCCACTGCTTATGGATGCAGTCACGCAGCCTTTGAATGCCTTCACTGGATTTGTTAATGAAAGCCCTGACTGTGGGAATGCAGATGTACAATAATATTGACCCTACTACAAAAAACAGGATTAAATTTTGACCATACTGAAATCAGTTAGTGTCTTGCCACTGATGCAGAACAAGTCAGCATCTAAAGGAAAAAATAGACTTGAACAAGATTTTATTGTATCGAAGTTCACCTGTCTCCGAGTTTACGTGAAAGGGGTTCAAGGAAAATTCACCTTGGTGGAGTCAATACAGCAAGCAGAAATTCTGGTATAAACTGTTCAGAACAGGGAAAAAGACAAATTATTGTCTTACTGTAAGGGGCTTATTAAAAATGGCCACTTAAAGACCACAGAACACACAGGTCCTAAAATCCAAGTGTGAATTATTTGAACAGGCTACTATAAAGAAACTGTACAATCTGCTATACAAGAGATGAGACAAACTGATATAATAACCCCTTTTAGCTGTAAGATTTATATGAATCAGTGAGCTGTAATAGCATATATTAATAAATTTCTAAATTTATTTCAATTCAAAAGCCATAAAGAATAATATTGATCATCAAGGCTAATTTCTGTGTATCTAAAGGAACTGGTGTTACAGTCATTACTGTGGATATATTTATAACATTTAAAAGGATAACATCTGAGCTGCTGCTGCTGCTGAGAAAAAAAGCTTTTGATTTACTGCAGACATTTAAATGATCAGCATTTTATTGCTGACCAATGAACACTTGAATATCTGAACCAATTCCAGGAAAATGCTTACAAAAATATACTTCCAGTTTTTCAATCCAAGATAATCATTTGCTATTTCAATATTTTGATGAACAACAACCTTTACAGACCCAAACACTTTGCTGACATAAATTAGGAGAGCTTCCCTACGGGTGACTGGCCCTTTCCTCCCTCTATTATATTACGGATTTAGGATGAGACTGCAGCAAACATAATGCTTGCATAAAAGGTGGATGAGAGCTACTCTACCAAAAATAATCAGGGATAGAGTTACCAGTGATAACCTAAGCACTAAAAGGGAGATACATAAAAGCCATGCTGATTTTGCCATTATTGTAACAATTGCTGCACTTTCTTGAAATGGCATCAATGGGTTTGAATATTCTGGCTTGGTGTGAAGTCATCCAGCCCTTTCTGTGTGGAAGTGCACGTGGGAGGGAAACATTAATTGCTGGACAAAAGGCTCATCTTTCCTTTCAATGTAGTTATTGTACCTCATCTCAATCCTCAGCACTGGCGATTGGGCATCCCAGCACATGGGGACGAGCGATCAGTCCCGTGGTGAGATTTATTGATCCACATCCCACCGATACAAGCTGCTGTCCCCAGAGCTGTGGCAGGGCTAGCAGCCAGCAGTCACCCAGCCTCTGACCTCAGCTTCACTCTGGGACTCTGAGAGGAGTCAAAGAGCATTCAGCAAGAATTAAATCATCTCTGACAGCTCAACTCGCACTGAAGTTCAGGCCATATAAGGGGCCCATATTTTTGAGGGGACACAAGAATGGGCATCACTTCTCTCAAAGTGTGGCTCTGCCTCCTCTCCTCACTTGGCACTCAGCTCACATGAGCTGTTTTGGAGACAGGCAGGCACTTGGTTAAGCCATCCTTCCGAAAGGCACTTTTTCAAGGAGGCAGGGAATGCCTGCCCCCAGATCACACAGCCTGGCCATCATCTCTGGTTAATAGAACTGCTGATATTTTCAGGGAAAAAAAGTAACACTTCTAAAGGATTTTTTGCACTCTTCTAATCAATATCTGGAAACAAGCGTCAGCCTGTGCTGGTCATGACACAATGTGTAACAATGCACGGGTCAGGGGTTAAGACTTAGCATTCAGTTTCTACTTAAAACACTGATTTTCTGTGAAGCGTTAGGGACCTGCTGTTTTTCCTGCTTTTCCCTTCCTATTCCCCATGCCTTCCCTGTGTGAGTCTCTTGCACTGGGCATTTTGCAGACAGCCTGGCACAAAGGGATTTCAAAAGACCTCAGCTGGGGCCTTAAGGTGCTTCTGAAATTCCTTTTCATCTCTGGCTATGTTTTGTACTCCTCCTTCCCCAGAGAACTGGTCATCTCCTTTCAGCCTGCAGAATGTCAGCTGTTAAGTCAGCGGCAGGGGGTCACCCCTGTCAGTCCAGATGCTTGTCAGCAGCCCCTCACATGTCACTTTTTTATCCCACACACTTGGAATGCTTGGTGGAACCAGCGTTACCCCTTTCCCACAGGCTTTGCCTCCAGGACACAAAACTCCAGAGCCCAAAGTATGTGTGGCTCAGAGCCACAGGTCATGCAATCTGAAACAAAGCAGATTGACAGAGTCACCCTTACTCACCTTGGTGTCCCATTTTTGGAGATTCTGCCATTTGCCTTGCTGAGGAGGGAGATGCTGGGATCAAGAGCTGAGCTGTGCTGGAAACAAGCAGTGAGATGCCCTTGCTAAAGGAGGGCTGAACCAGTGTTTTCATGTGGCCCTTGGCCTCACACCTTGTTTAGCAGCTGTGCAGCCCTTACACCTGTGCTTCATCTAAACACCACTGCTCACATCTCCCTATTTCATGTTTTCATGGCCAGGGAGAGTCTAGTTGTTCTCCCAGTCTCTTTTTACTGAGCTGTCCAAGGAAGGATTTAAGAACCTGATCTAATTTACTCATTTGGAAAAACACTAACAGTAATTTGTGTGTCTGGCTCCTGGCTTCATCTGGCAGAGAGTTTAGGAATAGATTTACCAGACTATTTGGGGGGGCTGCTGTGTTTAAATATTTGGTTGGATTCTGCTATCCATAACAACTGAATAACAACTAGAATGTATTTCTGAAGCATTCCAGAAATTTAAGCATAAACCTTGCTGCTAGGGGGAAAAAAAAAAAGAAAAAAAAAACAACAACAACAAAAACCATCCTGCGTGAAGCTCTGACCTTTCTTTGCCTGCACACGCCTACCTAAGACAGAAATTCAATTTAAAACATTCTATCTACATGCATGCATGCAAAAATGCCACTTAGAAAAAGCTCCACAGCATTACTACTAAAACTACTCAGGTCATTTCATTTTCTCACTTGAAGCTAAGTCTCTTATTTAATAAGTAATGCACAAAAGAAAGGCACAGAAGGAGAGTGCCATGGCTCTAAACAAGCCTAAAGCTATTTTAAATAATGCTGAAGTCAGGACTAAATCTCACCAGCCAGGGGACAGGGTAAGAGTGATGTACACCCATGTTTCTCGTCTTCAGCTACACTGGCAGGGCTCCTCAGCAGAGGATGACAACCTTTCTGACCCTGTGAACTGTGCAATGGAAACATTACATGGCCAAAAGCCACAAGCCTCAGGCGACACCCTTCAGAGTCTGTGAGACAGGAGAGTCAAAGGAGCAGCTTGCAAGCAGGGCCCCGGGATCTCCAGTGCCCACCTTGTCCTGCAGGACCTTTTACCCCTGACCAGAGCAATGATGTTCTGTCAGCTGTTTAAAAACTCACTGGAGTAGCCTGGCTTTATCCTTCTGGCTTTGAAAACTGAAAATATTGACTTTAAACTTTGGTGTGGGTGGTGCCAATTAGAAGCAAATTCACAGTGCAAATCAAATCCAAAGCCAGTATTTATTTTATCCCCCACAGATACCTACGAGAGACACAAGGGAAATAAGCAAAGTTGAAACACAGGCACAGTAATTCTATCTGCAAGCAGTACACAGTGAAACCTCCACCCCCAGCCCCTGTAGCACACAAACACACACCTACTTCTCTACCAAAATAAGTACAGCCTGATACAAAACTCAAATCTGATGATGGGCAGCATATATTGTAGCAGGCAGCTGCTGGACTGCAGTGGGGAAGAAGCCCAGGAAGATGCTCCTGGTGATGAAGGGGCCCAAATGAATCTTCAAAGGTGACCAGTCTTTTAAGGTCACTGACAATAAATAGCATATTTACAGTTGTGAAGTTACAGTTCTTGTTTATATTAAAACAGTGCAAATCATGTTATTCCATTATTTGAGGCATGCGATGGTCTTCTCCCCCATGCATCTGGAAATACGTGGCAATGTCAAATGCTGTGTGAAAAGTTTTTTTTTTTTAACTTTCTATTTTGTCATTCTTTTTCATTCAGGTAAGTGTGTAGCCCCTTTAAACAGACAGGAATATCTGAAAACTTGAGTTGAATGAGTTTTGGGGTTTTTTTGGTTTGTTTTTTTTTAAATTTCAAAACAAAGTCTATGATTTTCAAGCTAGTCTTGGCATTTTGCAGACAGACAGAGATAACATTCAACGTGTTTAAGTCCTTGCACAGACAATATGATTTGCACCCCCTTGTTTCTTTGAGGCAAAGATTAGAAAGCAGTATTAGAAATCAGACAAAGAAATGTCTCCCAAAATTGCCCAAGAACTACTTTTAAGGAAAACTCCTCTGACGTTTACCTGCAGATTTTCCCCTACAGCATTACACTCATCCTTTAGCTTGTCCTCAAGCAGCTTTTGCCTCCCAGTGGCAATAAGTGCTTCCACGCATTTGCCTTAATGCAGTGTGACTCCCCTCACTGCATCATCAATTCTGCCTGATAAAATGGCACCTCAATTAACAGAGGTCAGAAACTGGCTTTCAAATGTCTGCCTTTATTTCAGCTTTTCACAACAAGCTTCCTGCACTCCGGTGTGCCACTGTTACCCTGAGGAAAGCCACAGGGCTGAGCTCCCTGTCGATGTCAGCCCAGCAGCAAAGCCATCACACAAGGCAGTCTAGGTGGGTGAGGCTCCTCAAAGCATGGGCAGACAGCAAGTTTCCATGTATTTCATTGTGGCTTTATGTCATCGTGTCACTTTACAGTGTAAAGAGAAAGGGCTGAGCAGATTATTGAAGGACAGGTGCTGACACCCTGTACTTCTCAGCAGTGAAGCTTACTCCATGTCCTCACTTAATTTCAACTGAGTATAGGTATTACTGACAGCATTTTTTAAAATCCCCTCTGAGGATAGACCCTGATGAGATAATGGATTGTAATTTCACAGGGTAAGATCAAGTAACCACATTATTGGAAGCTGATCAGCCACTAAGTAAGGATAATGAAAAGAAATACAGTAAGGCAAAGCCGTTTTTCACAAATGGCAGCAGTACAGAACTGGCAAATCCAGGCTCTTACAACTCAGATTAGGTGCATCTTTCTTTTGGACAAAATGCAAGATGAAGTTGAAGTCACTTGGAGTAGTTTCAGGGGGGAAAAAAAAATTGTTCAGATATGCAGTTTTCAGTGATGCTGAAGCACTTTAAAAGATTTACTCATTTGGATAAAAAGATTTTGAGGTTCAGAACAATCTGGTCTTTCTAATAATTTCTGACCAGTGGGAGGGAAGAACAACCTTGTCTAGAACACCTACAGATTCCTAAAAGAGCTATTTCAACATTAAAATATTCAAAAGCTCTTGTTTGCTAATGTAGAATGTATAAAATCCTGAAAGCTCAGTAATTGTCAAAAAATATAATCATGGTCTTTCAGACAGTTCTATCCAGAGATACATTTAAAAGTTTATAATGACAAAAAGAAACCTCCTATTTTACAATCCTTCTTTATTGTCTGAAGTTCTTGGGGTGACTGGTCTTTCATTGCTTTTGAAATGTTACGTGGTATTTCTTCTCATACAAGAAGCCAAATTGTTCTCAGTCTTTTTCATTTCAGGGCTTCATTAATTAAGTTTCTGAAACATCTGTCAGCATAACCTCCTTCTTTCACAAACTTTCAAGTTTTCAGAAAAGTTCCCATTTATTATGACATTTTTAATACTCAGTTTCAGTCCTTGAGCTAAATTATCAGTCTTTTTTTGCAATCATTTTGTGACTGAAAAATATTCTTTTCTCTCAAAGCTGAATGATTTTGAGAAACAGAAGGATTCCTGGAAAATTGGAATTAGACAAGTAAACAAAAACAGGCCTTATTTATTTCATTAGAGGTGTTGTTCAGTGCCAGGTTTTCTCAAGCTTGAAATGTTTGAAAAAATGTTTCCATGAAGCAAAATCTAGGGACACAAAAAAAAAAAAAAAAGAAAAAAAAAAAAAAAAAAAAAAAAAAAAAAAAAAAAAAGGCAAGCATGCTTATCAGACTGGTTTTTGGGGTTTTTTTTTAATTCTTTTTCTTTTTAAGACTCCTCTGCCCTCAGACTCCTACTGTTGCCAGTAACAACACTGATAAAGAAATGACTCTGCCCCAATTTGGGTATTGTGTTAGAGCCTTCTGTCTTGACCATTATTTCTGACAAGCCTGCATCAAAGACCATGCTCTCCTCAGCCTGCATCAAAGACCATGCTCTCCTCACTAGGGGTGTTTAAACCAGCACAAGAAACATATTCAAGGTACTGCAAGAGGATGTTAAACTTGAGCTCCAAGGAAAATGGTGCTGTTAACTCCAGAACACTTCTGTGGCTTCTCAGGAAACACCTGCATTCCTAGTGAATAAAGCATTATCCACCTGGCTCTTTCTTGCTGGCATTTCCCAGTTTATCCATGCTTTGTTTTAGCACAGCAACATTGGCACAGAAGCATTTTAATGTAAAAAAATGTTTTTCTGTCCAGCCCAGCTGGCAAGGAAAAATGCACTAGTTTGTGTGAGGTTTGCAATGCACAGGTTTCTCTTGTCCTGTAGCAAGTCCAAAGTAGAGAGGTTTGATGCACCTTACATCAGTCGGCATGTGACAACTCAGGGATAAGGAGTTTGGCTCCACAGACAAGCAAAGCCAAAGCAAACGACTGCCACAGTGGACCCTAAAACCTTGACAGAACTGATATGTGAGCTCAGGCTGCCACAAGGCAGCACTTGTTGCGTGGCACATGAGGACAAGAGCACATCACTCAGCTCCTCTGCAGTCTGAGCTCCAGTTTAACAGCTCCCAGTCAGGAATGACTGTGACCAGCTTGCAAACAATGTCAAGACAACCACCATGTGGTTACATCCAGCTGTCAAAATTATCTTTGTTTAAGAAAGAAAAAAAAGCTGATACTGTTCCTAGGCTGACAACTGTCTCTGTAAGACATTCCTGCAATTTCCGTAGCCATCTTGTGGGCAAGGTCATAGAGATAGATGTGACAAGGAGAGCCCTGACATTTAACAGTCTGGGAAGCAACACTGCAGGTTTTCAGGTAACTTATCAACATGCTTCACCACGAGTTCCTGTTGCAGATAGCAACTCAGATCCACAGACAGCTTCAAAAATTCAGTAAAATAAAGCCTCTGGTTAGAAACAATGCCCTCTCTCTATATCCAGCTGTGGCAAGTACTCTAAAGGGCTGAAGGTGCTGTTCATATCCAAGGGTAAAATGAAAGAAGATTCAGTATTGCATCTGCAATCTTCCAGGGCTAGAAATTAAATGGTAGGAAGGAAAAATCCACAATGGCCTAGTGGGACTTAATGCAGTTAATTTTTAGTTCAACAATCTGATGAAATACATTAAAAAGAAAAAAAAATTAAATAAGAGCCCTGGCTAACCTGTGCTGCTTTCCAGCAGGGGACCGGATTGTAGATAGTATGTCTGCATTTGAAAGGACAGCAGGGGTATGAACTGACCTGGGTCACTCACTGTTCGTGTGTGACATCTACACTGTGCCTTCAGTGTCCCTCTTTCTCCTCTCCGGAGCCGCAGAGAGCTGTGGCCATCCCTGCCACACAAAGGCGCTGCTCCAATTGCTTTTCTGACACAACTTTACCCTGAGACCAAAGCACATACGAGCACCAGAGATGCTGTACCTGAGTCCATCCCGTTCAGAGGTCTTTGTGCCAGGGCTCTTGGTGGTATGTCAGCCCCAGGAGCAACTGGCTGTGCCTACAAGTTTCCTTTCAGATAAGGAACCTGCTTTGCTGTTGCTGCTGCTAATACAGAGGATCTGGGAGTCTTTGAAAAAAAGCTGATTTTGCATGCAAAAGCATAACAGCCAAGAACCAACAAGGAAAAAACTTTCAAAGAGACTTGGTCGCTGTCCGTTGCAGTTTGTAGGTTTAGCTATTAGAGTCTCAGGTTTCTAATGAACATTTGAATTCACAGCATTTGGAGCAAAGCTGAGTGACCACTGGTGTCAGCTTGCTGTAAGCTAAGTACAGGACACTACCTAGAGAAAACCACAAATTCCAGCTCTAAATATTTCTTACAGAGCACTCCCTGAGCAGACTAATACCCATTTAAACTTAATTACTTGGTTCTTCATCAAGAATAAAAATACAGCTTTAATGAACAGGGCCAAAAAAATTAATTTCTCTTGATGTTACTCCCAGAAAACATTTTTGTCTTCAGATAGCTGTAGCTCTCAAGGGTAAAAAAGACTGTGTCAGAAGAGGAGCATAGCAGTCTTCTATCTTTCTTTTGCACAGCTTACCACAAGGCAAGGATAAAATAATTTCTACTTTTTCTGCTTTTATCATTTTTGTTATTATACGCTAACTACCACAGTACACCATTTTAAAACACTCCTAAACAGAAAAGGGTTTTTAAGAACACTCGAGGCCCCAGGAATGCTACATGCAGAGCCCAGCAGGGCCACTCTTGTAGGTGGTGCACAGGCTGGAATCACTGCCACGGGCACACTTGGAGCAGGAGACAGGCTGAGCTCCTCAGGCCCCCACCTCGAGTTAGCACTGCTGAGATGGTGATAAAGAAATAGTCAGACATCTTCACTGGCAAAATCCTTAAAGGTTGTTTTTTAATAATGTTCTGTGCGCTGCTAAAGGGCAGGTTCTGAGCCAGAAGTTAATGGTTTTCTACTTGATGCCCTTTGGGCTTGGAGAGAGAAGCCTTTCAGAATCAGTAGTTTCTCTCATGAATACACTTTTCCAGTTCTCTCTTGCAAAATGCAACTCAGAAATGCAGAATATTCAGCAGCAGCATGTGCCTCATCTTCAACAGCTTTGTCAGCTTTGCCCCAAAGAAGCTGAAGCACAGTTTACATCTCTCCCTCCTGAAACCCAACAACTGATGGAAACAACGCAGGACGATATAAAAGTGCCAGTGAAGCATCTGTAACTACTTAAAAACAACAGAACAAGAAGAAAGTCATTACTAAGACTACTGAAACTCACAAATTAAATTATATATTTCTCCCCTGAGGAAAATGGGAGGCTGAGCATCACAAACTATTCCAGAGGAATAGACCATCTGGGCAGAATTTTGAAAATCGCAGCAAGTGCATTAGCATGGACTGGGCATTTGGCCAGAGGGAACTTATCAAAAACTGAAGGCCTCAGGGGGTTCAGCAGACAGGGACCTGGAGGCTGAGCTCAGAAATAGCACAAACTGAAATGAAACCCTTTGCAGCAGCCAGAAGAGACTTGGTTTTGCTTGTATAACACCAACACATTTCTGTCCTTGATTAAAAGTAACTGAAAGAAGCATTTAAAAATGAAATACTGTGAAACCTAAAAGAGATAGTAACATTTTATGGGATAAAAGGTTTAAAGAGTTTTCAGTTTAGTCATCTCATTCAGCTTATTTTAGCCTAGAAATTGATAAAATATGGCTCATCACACCATCCAGCACAGGAAGCTGCATTTTATACCTTTCCTACATACACAGCCAGTGAACAGAAGGTAAATCAAGGCACCTGAATGAGGCCTGAGAAAAAAACCTTTCCTTTTCCATGGAATTGCATACCTGAAGTCGGGCTTTCTGAATGTCCTTCTAGATGCCCACCACCAGAAACTCAGAAGGAATGAAAGCCCTGTTTTCTGCTCTGCTTTAATCCCTGCACAGCTGAAATTCTGGGAATAGCAGACATCTCAGAAGAGGCCGACAAGAATCCAGGCAAGCTGTATATAATCAGAAACTGCCCCTTCAATTTCAGCTACCAAAAGCAACCATTCCAACATCAACACTCTCAGAAAAACTTTTTATTACGGAAACATCTGCATAAATCTGTTAGTCCCAGAACATTTACTGACACTCCTTAGGGGGTAACCAAGATCAAGATCTGGTCTTTCACAACTCACACAGTCTAATTAACAGCAAATGCACAGATAAAACCTACTTTGAGAACTGATTTTTAAAGATGGATATTTATCATTTTCCTGCAGATTAAAAGGCTAGGTTAAGTTTAATTCATGTTTATTGAGGTCCATGAAAGTTGCTGTATGAGAGACAAATACAATTATCTTTACTATGGGAATAAATGTATAATGAAATCCTGGCTTTCCCTTGTTAAAATAACATACTTCACACTAACTATAGATTTTGGCAAAGCAATGTTCCCCTGCCACACAGCACATGTTTAATGAAGTTACTCCTCAGCTGTTACTGAACTGAACTGAGCCAAAACAAGATAAGCTGAGTTCGTAAGCACTCCTACTCCATTAAAATGGAAACCTCTACCGAAGAAAAACACTTTACAGTTTCAATCTAAAAACTATGTCAGCTTATTGAAAAGGCAATCATTCTCTGTTCTCTCAAAGTAATTAGAGCAGAAAGTAATCACAGAAGGGAATTAAGTATTTGTGGTCAGATTTCCCATCAGGATCACTCAGACCAGATGTATTCATACAACCTCCTTTCTTTCCCTTTGCCTTCTCACATCTTGGCCAGCAGCAGCTCTGGCACAGGTATACTGAAGGAATGCCAATGGCACTTGCATGCCCTGCAATTAATATGCAAGGTTTTAATTTACATATTAAAAAAATTACATTCTAGGAAGGTAATGAAAAGCCATTTTCTTAACAAAACAAACTGTTTTCTCTGGTCTGAATAAATGATCCTATTATTACACAGCTGACATGAACACAGATGGGAAGATTTTTTGATTTCATGAAAAACCCCAAGAATCTTTTACATGGAAAACCATGTCACTGAAACAGTACAAGCTGCAAAATGGAGCTTTAATAGTCAATAAAGACAGGGAAAAAAAGACTGCTTGCTACCTCATAGCTAGCAGGTTTTCAAATTATGGAATTCATCTGTCACACTCCACTTAGCATATCCGTATCACTTCACCAAGTAATGCCACCATCAGATAGCTATTTTAATAGTAAACAGGTAAATGAATAGTGTAAAGAGTAATAGAATGGGGAGGGAAAAGAGACAAGAGCATTAAGTTAAGGCTTTTTTCTTTTTCTCTAACACTGTTGAGTGAAGCTTCCTCTTTGACTCTCTTTAAAAGGGGAGGAATGTAAAAGAGAGAGAGTGAGAGAGACAGAGATATATTTAACAAGGTAATTTAATACAGGAGAAATCTTCAATCTTATTTCAGGGGCACATCTCTAGCGGGCTTGCAGGGTGCTTCCCAAGGGTAAGCAGAACTTACTGCATCAATTTACATACAGCAAACAGTGGTCCAGACTTAAGAGTGCTTGAGACTCTTCTCTAAAAATTCAAAGCCTTCATCTTGACATTCTTCTCCACAGCAGCTGGTAAGCCATGGTCTGTCAAGGAGTTCTCAAGGTTCTTGAGCAGGCTGGCTATGCCACTGTGCCCACACTGCCTCCTGAGTGGGCAAAATGCACAGGTCTGCTCCACCATGGGGACTGGGGACCTGGGGAAATGCAGGCTGTTCTTCACCCCAGCTCTTTTGTTAGCACAGCTGAAGCTGTAAGGAGATTTTAGTAGCCACCAGGTTTTGCTCCAACAAGTTCTTTCCCTCATTTCCTCCAGTTCCAGCAGTAGCTTGGGCTCGAGAGGCAGCACAAAACACAACTGCATCTTCGAAGTTCAGGGCTGTAACATTTCATGTTTTGTTTCTAACCTGCTTTCAGTTGTTCCTTTGGGCCACTGCTCCCATGCTGTGCAGAGCACAGGGCCTGGAGGGAGTAAGGTGAACACAGAAAAAAGAGTTTTTGCACACAGGGCATGTTTCCTAAGGCAAAGCCCCAGCACCCTCTGATTTATGCTGCCCACCCATAAAATCTGCCCCCTTATAAATTGCTGCTGCACACATACTGCCACACTTAGTAAGCACCTCACTAGAAAAGAGCCCTGTGTCTTCTTCCAGTCTTCCCACTCCTTTTCATAAAATATAGAGTACCAATTGCACAAGAGATTATCTGAATTTTGCAAAGATCTTTTGTTCATTATTTACTAGAAGACCATAGTGTACATTCAGGGAATATAAAAATGTTTTATTCACTATCTTCAGCTGACTCTTATTTTTCCTCTATCCCAGTAATAGAGTTAATACATTTGTACACATCTTCAATGTGGCATGTCACATTCCACCTGCAGATATATCTTTTTGTCTTTGAAATATCTATGAACTGCATTAAATAATCACTGCAAGCCATCTTCTGTTGATAACTTTATCATTTTACTGCCCTGAATTATTCATACAAAGCCAACACCATATCACTATATTATTACAGGAAAGCAATTAAGGTGGAACACACGGTTTCAAGAAAATGGAAATCCCTCTTTTCTGTTGCACAGAGCAGATTGTTTCTCGCTCTTACTTAGGTCAGCATCAGAAAACATCACAAGTTTGCAGAGCTATCTGGGTGTACATGTGAGGGGATGGTTGTTTAGTAGTGTTACCAGTTGCATTGAGGAATAAAAACATTTTTCTTAGCCCCAGTGCCTGTCTCCAACAGAGCACTTCTCATCAGAGCACATATAAAGAAGTTGGGTGCAATTTTTTCCCCTGGCCACAGCTGGTGAAACAGAGGCAGGGCTGAGTCCAGCTCCAGATACACTCACAGCTCCTGCCTGCAGCTCCCAAATGCTGGCTCAGTGTATGAACTGCTCTGCCACACAACCACACCAGCAAACAAAACCCCAGCAGCTCGAAGGGGCTGGTTTTAAAAATGCAGCAACTGCTTTCAGGTGCTTTAACACCTGTGTATTGCTTTCCTGTACTTGTGAAAGCCACTGAGCCCTTAACACCAGCCTGTAAATTAAAGTCTACACTGTGACTTACTCCATGGAAGGTTCTGAGTCCATCTGAGAAGCAATCTTTTTGAAGGTTTCTCTTTGAAACCTCATTTGGTAAAACCATACTAATTTCTTTCACAGGGCACTCCTTATATGAGATAAGAGTATCCCATTATTGTTGGGGTTTTTTTTTTTTCCTTTTAACAGCTCCTGGGACACTGAATAAAGCCCTCTCCAATCTAAAATACATATCAAATTCATGGATGTAGTTGACTTAATGAAACCAACTGGGAAATTTTTATAAACAGTCAGTATAGTATTTGTATTTAGACCAGCTTTAATGCAAACATGCCAGAACAGAAAACAGGAGTTGTCCCCACACAGTCTCCCACAGCTGTCATTATGTCCTGGAACAGCTAGCCTGTGAAAAAAATTTATCCTGGATGGTACTGACAGAAAATGGAAACACACCACAGTAAGACATCTTCCCAGAGTTCCCTTTTCATCATGAAAAGCTTTTACTTTGAGAAAGTATAAATACTATTAGACATACAAACATATATATATATACATATATGTATGTATATAGTTGGGGTTTTTTTCCTAGCTTCAGTAATAGGTTATTCTTTCCTAGGAAGCACCAAGGAAGTCAATGAAATATTTTCTCACTCTATAGAGACCTATTTATGGTAATAACTGTGAGATAGAGAAGGAAAAAAAAAATAAGAAGTAAAAACAAGAAAATCTTGCCAACAAGGTTCAAATTCTGAAGAAAAAATTTTAAAAAAGAAAAAGAAAAAGGAAGTCATTCTTCTTTGAAAAGCTGAATTGGTTAAAAATATGTATAAAGAAATTCTTCCTGCTTTGCTTCTATCCCCCACATCAGCAACTGGGCCTTCTCACAGGGACCACAAAACAAGCAGGGACTGCACAGTCAAGTGAAAAACCAAAACACACAGCTATTACATATGGAAAGTGAAGTGAAGCCTTTTCCCTCTGCCCAATGCCATGCAGCACACAAGTGAAACCACAGTCCAACGTGAACAGCAAAATGGGGAGGCTGAGCCCCTGTCCTGCGTGTCCTCGAGCTCGACAAGACATCTCAAGCCTGTCTGAAAATCCTGCCCACTCAGCAGAGGAAAGTATTGGGTAGAGAGGAACCATCCCTGTGAGCAACAATTAGGAAAGAAAAATAAAAGCTCCTGCCTTTAGGTAGCTCTGTCCTCCTGTTAATGTGTCCTTCCTTATCAACTGGAAACAGCCCTCATGGATGTAGAGCACAGAAAAATCACCTCTAGGTTTGCAAGAAACCCGGTTCAATGAAAAGGAAAAAAAAGCCTCTGTCAAGTCACTTTCCCTGTCATTTGCACAATGAGACAATGGTCGAATAGGCACTATTCGCTTATTCACACTCAGCAACCCAGGGCACAAAACAAACCAGGGAGCTGGCAGGTTAGCTGAACATAACATGCTGTGTAATTTATTATACACAGCTCCCTAACGAGCTGTGAAATAAATTCAGATGTGGCCATTTTAGCAAATTCAGAATAATCTCTGTCTCTCAAATGTCTGAGCTACTGATTCAGAGTTTGCTCAGAAATGGAAATGTCACTCCCCTGGTCTGTTGCTACTGGTTTTAATGTAAGGGGAGCGGCAACAACTCTGTATCTCTTTTTTACATCACAGAGGTACCTGAATGCTCCAGGCAACCTTGAGTTTCTCTCCTACCTGAGACTGCACAGGTAGGACATTTTATTTGCACTGCCCTCACTGCAAGTAGGACATTTCCTAAGAATTTTGAGACAGCTCAGAAAACATCTTTATCTGAGAATTTTGGCAAGGACTAGCCTGGCTACTCTTCCACATAGCTACCAGTGCTTTTCTCCATTTAGCCATACAAGCAGTTCTCTACTAAGCATACCTTATGAGCTAGGGTTGTTTGTTGGTTTGGGTTTCGGTTGTTCTTTTTCAAAAGTGAGAGGAGCAGATACACATTAAAGGTAGCAAAAAATATAGTGGGTTTGTGTTCATGATCCTCAAACAGACACAATGGCATGCAACAGGTAAGATGTACATATTTGAGCCCAAGGCTGCAAGTATAAATTTACCACACTATAAATTTCTCAACCTTCAAGACATTTGTACTCTGCCACACCCAGTTTTAAGTCTCAGGCAAAGGTGATTTTCATACTATTATATTTCATTAGCAAGAAGCTTTCGGGATACTCATTTACAATTTTCTCTTCCTTAATTAAGTCCAACTACTTCTAGTTACACCTTTGTGTGCTTCATTAAATCATTTAATTTCCTCCTTGGTATTTAATAGCCTTCAGTTATTTGCAGACTGCTGGGCTCTGTTCTCACCCTTTGGGTTGGCTAGTGGCCAAAACTAAACTAGCCAGCTCAGATCCTCTGCTGGCATAAATCACTTTAGTACTTTTAATCTTTCTCATACTGTACAAGTTGTTCATTCCAAGCCAATGATCTGCTCATCAATTTTTTCTCTTTCAGCTCTGACCTCTTCCTACTGATAACACAATGCCCAGACTCAGCACAACATTCAAGAAATGAGTGCACCAGGGTTCTTCTGTAAAGGCAGCCCAGATTGCCCCTAGCTTTTTCTAAGAAGGTTGCAAACCAACGTCTAATTCTGGTCTGTTATCCAGATAGTAGACTCTCTGTCTTCTTCAATATTTTCTCTCCATGCCATGTAAGTGTGGATGTTTTTGATAAAAATCATTGGAAAAAATACAATTTAATAAAAGTCAACTCGTTTCCATGTATAATTTCATAGGTTTTCCCTGCTCCAATGCTTTTGTCTGTCTTGTTGAAACACAGAATCTCAGGTCTGTTTATCTCATTCAGTAAAATGTAAACCCCAAACGAATCTCCTTGGAGTTCACCATTTATGTGTATGGGATTAGCTGCCTCTGAAATGCACTGGCATTATACCTACCCAAAGCTGCTCACCAGGAGAGATGTGGGGAACCCCTGTAATGTCTACAGATGTCTACAGTGCAGAACTGAAGGAAGAAAGCAAAATCCTCCAATCTCCATTATTATCTAGCAGTGCTAGAGCTGCTGTGCAAACAGAAAACTACTCCTTGGCTATGCTGCTTGCAGCACATGTCAGTCAAAGAATTGCAGGCTTGCCTGTGAGTAACTTTTATTGCTTGCTACTGAAGGAACTATGCCTACTGTCATGAGGTGCAGACCTGATCTCTCTAATTGGATGTATTGTCCTCAGTAATTTCCCAGTGACTTCGGCTGAATAACTGACAGAAGGAAATAGCTTCAGGCTTCTGTGTCTCTGAGGACTCAGCTTCCCTCACAGCCCAAGGCAGATGTTGCTGTTTCTGCTGCTCCAGGGACTGTGCTTCTGAGTTTTGCTTCCAAGCAGAAATGCAGCCGCAGAGTCCAGAGTGCTCAGAGGTCATTTTGTGCCACGCAGTTCATCAAAACAGCCCCACTAACACTGCGGATGTGAAGCATGACAAATGGGCGTGCTATGAACAGCAATGGCTCCTCACAACAGAGAAGGCAGGCTCACAGTGCTGATAAAAGACATGAAAGGCATTTAACACCCAGCTTTCCAATTGCCTAAGTAGAGTGATTATTTTCCTCAAGAAAGAAAACAATCATGGCTGGGGTATTGCAAAATAGTGTGAGCTGAACACAAATGCCAGAAAATAGTTTTCGACAGAACTGACACAGCTGAACCAGTGTTTAGCAAACAGGTCAGTAGCTGGGGCTATCCCAGAGGGCTGCAAATGTCAACATGGCCAAGTAATTTCTGTGTGAGATGAAGGGAATTACATCCTACCCATTCTCTCAGAATAGCAACATAAGGGACAGTGGCGTGACTGCCAGCTTCGATAAAGATGACTGTAGGTTGCTTCTTGCCCCTCCACACTAAAATGGAACACCTTTTGCATCCTATAAAGTATATACAACTATCCCACAGAGCAACAACAGCATGGGAAACTGAGAATTACCTACATACAGATTAACAAAATAGAAACTGTCTTCTAAGATACAGTGGAAATAACACTAGCAAAAAACAGCCCTTCATGTTCACCAAAGGGCAGTGAGAGATCAGATGTTTAGGTTTGCTAATTACACAATTCCTTGCTATGTCTTACTAAATAACCGAAATTAATCACGACTGCTTTAGAAAATGTTGTTTTTTACCTTCACATACATCACACCCTCAACTTCTTGAGGCAGACTGATTAACACATTAGAAACTGCAGACTATGAAAAAGCTGTTTCTCACACATTAATTCTTGAGACCAGAACTGGCCACATTATTTAAAGCTGCTCTGGGGTTGCTTTAAGGTACACCATACACATGGGATCTTAACACAGACAGTACCAGCGCAGGAAACCAGCAGGCCCCAGACCAATATGGTCTGTACCTCCCTTCCATATGGGCTGTATATATTTTCTACATCATTATTAGAGGCTAGCAATATTATAATGAGTGCTAATATTTGTCCCATCAGTGATGTCACAAGTCAATTCTGCTCTCAGCCACTAAACATTTGGCCCTGATCTATGCCAAATGTGGGCACAGCCACATTGATCCACAGTGATCCAGAAATTAATGCTTGACACAACATCTCCCATAAACACCATTTTTCTCCAGCTGTGAAACATCCTAGAGCTTTGGGATGTCTTTCTAATCCAAGGAAAATCCACACAGAAATTGTAATTTTAATTCAGGCCCTTAGAGTAGCATAAAGCAAGCTGTATGTAGCAGAGTCCAGCCAAATTTCAGTATAGGTGAAAAATTAATGCTATAAGAAGATAAGAGAGATGTCAATACAGGAAAAAGCTGAAATCTGAGTAATTTACCCAGCAAATTGTAGGAAGAGAAAGTTGCAAGTAAGGCTGAAAAGACAGAACTAGACCTGAGTCAAGGGTCAAGCTCTCATCAGAAGTTCTGACAAGCTAGTGCACTGCAAATTATCCTGAACTTTAAAAGCTGCAATTTGAAACTAGACAATTTTTAAACGAATTAAATACAGGGAAAAATAAGTCTGTTTTCTGTTAGAGAAGCCTTTGTTCCTAAGAGGGGATCTTTCCTTTGTTTTCCATCACTTAAACTGTTTTAATTCCACTGCTGACAAAAACAAGTCCCATTATGGCTACAGGATTACTTTTGTACAAAATTATCTTGTTCTGTAACTCAGATCTGCAGAGATTTTAAGCATGAACCTTGCAAGTTTTGAGGTTTTCAAGATTTCCTGGAAAAATTCACCTCTTGGACTAACCTCTGGGTTATACAAAACCACACTGATCCCAATAAAAGTTTTGACATATGCACCCTGCCTGGGATACTACTACTGACTTCCGTCCCAGTGTATCTAAGTATTAGGGCAGTGACAGGTTCTTTGCCTTCAGTTTTAGAGCAGTTTTACCTCAAGACCCTATCTAACTGGGATGCAGCCACTTCAAAAAGAAGAAATGCTAGAGGGCATTATGAAACGTGTCCTGCAATGCCTGTTTTAATTAAGCTGTGTTGAATCAACTGCACTTTGAGCTTCCTGTGCCTTTTTTTGCTGGGTATGATTCATCTCCATCATTTCTGATTTCATTCTTTAGGTGATGGAAAAGATAGCAGAAAAGGATTCCTCAGGATTGATTAACTCAGCTCTCACCCCATTGCCCTTGGTAAGTTTAAAGAGAAGTGGAGGTTATAATCATCTTTATCACTGCACGATGCAGAGCCATGCAGATTTCCATCTTTCACTTTACCATGACTTTGCACTTAAAGGAGCACATAGCTCTGCTAAAGCAACCATCCCATCTCTCTCTCTCCTGCCAACAGTCTCCAAGACACTTCTGGATAGCTACACTACGCTGTGAAGCCCCCTTTGGTAAGCATGGCTTTGTAGAAGTGCTTACTGCGGTCTAGAGAACAGGGCATTAATCATATGGGGGTTGAAATCAGTGCTTCACCCTGTACTACCTGTGTGACTTTGGGCTGTTCAAGCTGGATTATAGGAAGAGAAAAATAATCCTGTAGCAATAATGGTAGTTATTTTTTGTCAGCAGCAGAATTAAAACAGGCTAAGTGATGGAAAACAAAGGAAAGATCCTCCCTAGGAAGGAAGACTTCTCTTACAGAAAACATATTTCACTGTGTTCTTTTGTTGAGCTTGCTTTAGTGATACTAAAGAGATAGCCTGATGGATCTGGTGGAGCATTGATTCCATCTCCTGGTTGTCAACTGGAAGTCTGAATTGGAGTAAGATTTTATTACCACAGTGAAGCTTTGTAAGCCTTGTCTTCTAAGCAGTAAAGCAGAACAGAAAGGAATTACAAAGAATAAACACATGAACTGTGGGTTTTTTCCCAGAGTTTAAAGGTGAAGTTGTATAAATATCAGAAACTAATTAAGCTGACTGTGTGATATTTAGTTATCTTAGATCCTGGGAGAAAAAAATTGATTTCTGTTGCACCGAATTAAATTACATTTTCATACTGATTGACACAAGCTGACTTTGCTTCTACTTGTCTTACAAAACTACCCATTATCTGACTTTAGTTCTTGAAATGGGGCTGCTGACCTTCGGCAGTGATGCTATTTTAGCACTGTATTGATGAACAAACACTTTGTCTATGGGTAGCATCAGTCTGAAAGATCTTATATGCATCTTGCCTCGCTTGTTCAACTGAGTGCAAGTTTGAAAAGGACATTCTTTTTCCTAAGTGAAACAGTATTTTTAACCTGTACAAGTATGCTATGCTGCTACCAGCTTCCACATGCAGAGGATGCTTGTATGTGTAGATTAACTTCCCAGTGTCAGAGAAAAGCAAGGAGGATGTAGTACACTGCTCTTAAGTGAACCAGGAAGATGGTCTCAAATAAGTGGAAAAACTACTAAAAGGTTTTTGGATGATGCTAAACCTACTTTCCTACTGTGAGATAATTTATTATTTGCTTGTGGGGGGGCTAAAAATATAGGAAAGTTAATCTGAAAATGTTATGTTGCTGTCTTGATGCACTTGGTAATGGATGATCTTCCTTTGATCTTGTAAAACAATTTTAAGAATCTCCTTGATTCCTATGGAAAGCAGGCACACCTGAAACTGCCCAAGGACTCCAGTTTGAATAATATTTTGAATGCCTGGCTCCTTCCACTCATTCATGCTTCTCATGGATTCCTGATGATATCTGTAATGGAAATTGCATGTGACATGTCTTTCACACTCATGGGCTTATCAAGGTAAAGCTGACAAGTTCTCTTTTCTCAGCCTCTGACTCTACATGACAATCTGTAGTAAGCCTTGGCAACTTCCAGACAGATGACTACTTCTGTTTTGCACAAGACCAGAGACATTTTGTTACAGCGATAAAGTGCGTGGCACTGAGTGCTGGGGTTAAGTGCTGCTCAAAATACACCAAAAGCAATGGGGAACTGGCACAAGAAATGATGAAAGGGAGAAAAGAGACTTCAGGCTATACCCGAGGACTGGGAAGAGCTTGATCACTTTACTGGGAGAACAGCACAAACTGAAGTCAGTGGACAAGCTTTGGATGATAGACAAAGATGAATTCACATTGATTTCTTAGGATACAACCATGTGCTGTGTCTACCTTATTGCCAAAGTTGTAGATGGTTTTTCTAAGCAGTGCTAATAATTTGGACACAGAAATCTGTGCTCAGAATCTTTGAGACAGCAATTCAAGAGTTACATTATGTAAAGGCTGGCCAAAAACCTTTCTACTATTTAGGTTATTGTTTCTAAGCATTGTAAAAAGAGGTTAAAAGACTTTATCAATTTGCAGGCTGTTCTCTTTCATAAAAGCCTGTCCTTCCTATCCCACCTTTATCTCAAATAATGTTCATTAAGGCAGAGTTCCCCTTCCTTTGTTAAGGCTGCTGTAGATGCTCTCTTGGGTATTATTTGAAGAAAATCTGGATTCACTGAGTATTATGACAAAGGCTTCTTACTTGTTTGCTTCATGCTTTCCTTTTGGTAGTTTACATCAAATGAGTGTAAAGATGTTTCTTTTGTTATCAAAAATTACTCCAGTACTCCCTCACACAGAAATGTACAGAAACAAAAAGTCCTAATTTGTAAGACTAAAGTTTGTAAGACCAACTAGCAAATGTGAGATGTTTGCAGATGGTGTTGATAAAAAGCAAAAGTGCCAGGATAAGCAGAAAGGATAGAAATAAATGAGGTAGAAAGGACATTCTAACAATACCAAAATAGCCTTCAAAGATCAAGAGGTTGAGGCTGAGACAAATGAGTAATGGTGGAAGTACAAGCTGCTGATGCAAAACCAGAAGAGAAATGATGGCTACAGAGGTGGCAATGGCCTTCCCCTAAATTCACCAGTTTACATGGCCTCTGTTAGAGTAGATTCAGCCTGCAATCTGTTGGTTTTATTCTCATGGCAAGGTTAGCTCTAGGGCAGAGGTGGACTCAGACTTTTCAGATGGGGCACAGGGATGTTGGTCACAGACCAAAGCCAGCCAGCTTTCTCCTGCCCTGCGCTACTCTGCAACCCAGCAGGTGCTTGCTCTTATTCTGCTCAGCCAGTTTCAGAAGTAGTACTCAAGGACTAAATTTCCACTTAATTTAATTGAGAAAGGCTGTAGGGCTTCACTGCTATCATTGTTTAGCAGTTATTTTTCCTGAAGCTGCAATTATCACTGCCAATGCAATTCAGTGGGTAATGGAGGAAGTCAGGACAGTGTACGCTTCACAACCTCTCAGGTGCTACCTACCCATGACACTTATTTATGAGGCTCTCACTCTGCTCTCTGTTGTTTCAGGAAAAATAAAAAGCATGAGCTCTCCCTGGTTTAAACATCCAGTTCATCTTTTACCTGTGCATTTGAAGGAGAAGGGAAGGAATGCTGGGGGAGGAGGGGAAGAAATTCACAAAGTTAAACAAGGATAATTACAGAACAAAGGCAAGAAGTTTGCCCTTGCTAATTTAGCCCTTGAGGAGTTGAAGCATCAAAGTAAGAGGACATGGACAGGAAAGACTGTTAGCAACTGTATTGTGGACCAGGTAAAGTTTTTGTAAAAAAAGATGGTGTGATTTAGGCTTTGGTAAATACAAGGGTCACTTGGCACTCAGTCATTTGTACTGAGGTGTTTCCAGTTTCCCCCTTGGGGTTCTCTTTCAGAACCTGGATCCCAGCCCTAGAACAGAAGGTGCTCCTATGACAGTCGGCCACTCTACACATTTCACCCCAGTCCCTTAAATTTTTTAACTTAAGACCTTTTAACGTAAGACCTTGGTAATTTTTATTTTTCCATTAAGATTCTGCATATAAAGAGCTGATCAATGTTTCAGTGCTTCAGTCATAAAATCCAACAGACCAGCAAGCTGTTTTTACCTGCGATCTGTAACCATCTGCAGCATTCACTGATGTATTTATAATCATCTGAAGAGAAGTGGCATATGTGATTACATTTAATACTCCTTACTAAACTCAAATAGACCACTGGAGAATGTTACTTTGATATGAAGTCTAATCATAGTTTTATTACTCAAAGGACATAAAGTAATTTCCACCTACAGTTTAGCCAAATAGAAGGTATCATTGTTTAGTTTCAGTAGCAATTCATTGTTTCTTTTGAACTGAAAGGACAAAAGAGAACTCTAAACCACATATGAACACATGCAATGAACAAACTTGCTAAAAACCTTCTAGAAAGTGGAAGAACAAAATATTGGGCAAGGAAAACTTGTCACCCCAGCAAGAAAATGCAAGTTTCTTGCTAAGCTTATTGAAAGAATGAAAAAGTAATGAATTATGCAGACAAAGTTCTGGGATTAAAATTGCAAAACACAGGGCTTTCTTGGTGTAATTATTTTGTATGCCCTGCTTATTCCTACTCAATACTACAGTGTTAGATTTCTTTAATCAATTAAACAGGTACATTCATGATGCAGAACAAATTAAGTGGAACAACTTTGGACAGAATTTGTGTGTTGATTTTTCTTGCCTTCAGCCTGCAGTGTGCTATGCAAGTGTGCCATCAAGTGGTACAGAGAGACAGAACTTGGCAAAGAACCGATCCTCCACCTTAAGCCTGTTAAAGACAGGAGACCGAATGTCCCCTGAAATGCCACCTTTTTATCCATAAATAACAAGGGACAAACATTCACGTGCCACTGTAAAGCTAGCTGGGAAAGAGCTGTATGTCTGGGGTTATTGGGCATATGGCTACAGGGGCAAATGTCTATGAATTCAAATGCCTCTGGGGCTCTTGTAACAGGCTTGTATAAAAGTCTGACATTTTATAAGGCTGCCAAAGGTCCTAGTTACCACACAGTAAGGTGTATGTCCCCCATGACAGAACAAAGCAGCCCTTGAATGACCCTTCTGAAGAGCTGGTGAGCAGCATGATTTGTTCAGACAGATGATGCTGATTTCAATGCAGCTCAATTGAGCCCAGAAGGGAAACTGTCACTGCCATCTGGGACCTGCTGGCTGGCAAAAGACCTGTGCACCAAAGTGGTGACACCAGGAGATTCTCCATCCTCTTCCTTGCATTGCTTCCAGCCATGCTGGAGCTGATGAGTTTGACTCAGAAATGTCTGATTGGGGTCAAGGATTAGGGGTTAATTTAGGTACACGAAGAAACATTTTTGGGGATTTCTGAGCATTCTACACCCTTTCCATCACCAAACCACGTCAGCATCTCAAACCTGAATGCCATGTTACTATGAAAAAATGCTTTGCTGGTTTGTTTTTTGGGGTTTTTTATATCTAGGTAACTTGAGCACATACAAGGAAAACAGCATATTTCAGGAACTGCTAAGGCACCTGTAACTCAGTAAAATCACGAGAAATTAACTGCCCCTAAATACCTTTACAAATACAGTAGTAGGTGATTTGTCTCTGACCATACAAGTACATTGTACAAACCCACTGTTTTCTTGGTGGGTGGTGTGTTTTTCTAATTGTGGTGGGTGGTAAGACCAAGTGCATCTTAAAGCAGATCTGCTAGTTTTCAGGCTAGCCTGGCATATATTTGCTTTTACCTCATATATATCTCTCACCTATGAGTTACCATTGTAGTTTCCATTCTGGTGGAGCTGAGCAGCAAATATCACCCTGTGCAGATTTTTTTTCCCTCGGTATCACCTAATGCCAAACACATCTGAACATTGCCTGATTCCTTTATGAAAAAAGTTGTTACTCTGCAATTCTGTAAGATTGCATGTGGTTAGTATTGAAGTAGATATCTGAAACAACACAACAGGAGTATGCCAAAGAAAAAGAACAATATGAGCAATAACTGAAAGATTGGTTGGAGAGCAATCAGTAATTTGTGGTTAGCAACACAGAGATGTTTTAATCAGGACCACGACTGGTAATTTCCTAAAAGCGAACAAAGCAAACCTTTACAAATCAGCTTATAAAAATAACTGTTAAAAGCACTAGGAAACATCCAGCTTTCCTCTTTTTCAGTGATTGTGACGACTTACACTCAATACAGTTACCCATGGTCAGCTGAGCTGGGATATCTGTCTGTATTTCTATTCTCTTCCACAGCCCACCTTCCCTGGCAAAAAAAAAAAAAAAGTCACAGGAGCATAAAGGAAGCCCTCATTTACCCACTGAGGACAATCTGTAACATTGGCATGGTGACATAGCCCAGTGGTCTATTCTCTTTGTTATCACTAAAACATACTGCACACTGGCAGACCTCCTAAACTACCAAGGAAGGGTGAGTGACAGAGAAAAGTTCCTCAGAAGACAATGGCAAAGAATGACAGGGGATTTATTAAGAGATGTATACCAAATTACTTTGGAAAGCAATGAAAGGAGAATTCTGCTCACTAAAAATATATCCACATCCAACCAGTACTCATTATTAAAACTGAAGATACTCTCTTATCACTTCAAGTGTTTTTGGAAAAGTAAATCTGCTGATGCATGAAAGCATGACTAAGACATGGGAAGCTTGGAAAGTAGCACGTGAAAAATAGAGGTTGTGCTTTAAAGTGATTAAAGAAAGTGAACATCAGAACTTCCCAAACTCTTCCAAGGCACTGCCTTCCCCCCTACTGTGGCGAGCAGTCCTGTCTTGTTGTGCTCGAGTGACTGCAGTGCTGCTTCATGGAAAGGGCAATTCACCCTCTGCTCTTCAGTTCTTCTATTGTAAGGCACTGGCTTTATTCTCTCCTCTTTAAAAAAGCAAACCTTAAATGAGCTTTTCTGTTCCTCGTGGTGGGGATAATGTGCTGCTCAGTCCCATACAGCCAGACTGGCCTGGGCTCTTGATTTTGGTAGAATTTGGTCTGAAGTTTGCTGCTGACAGATCTGTGTCAAATAAGGGCCATTAAAGCTGAGGGCAGTGCTAGAGGCACCATCACATGTGTACTTCTCATCTAGCTGTATTTGCTATAAGCCCTATCTTTAGCCTGCAAAAATGAATGAAAACACTCCAATTCATAGAAAGTAATAATGTATTATTAAACAGAGAAGCTTTCAAGCATCTCTGTTTATGTGTGCAAACCTCCCTCAGGGAAAGCAGGCCGAGTTCAGTGAGACTAATGGTCTCTATGGAATAAACAGAGTTGCTGTGCAAAGGTTCAGAGGATCAGACCTAATGGTGTTAGAAATCTCAACAGCAGAAAAGTATCTCACAGCAGTAGGATGGGAGTTGCCCACCTCTCTTCACTGTCTTAAAAATAGTGAAGTTGATTTAGATGACATTTTAATTGAATTTACCTTTTCCTTTCATCTGCTCTTCACATCTTACTGCAAAGCGTAAGACTTCTCCAGTTTTCAAATTGATTTTCTCATAATTAGTTGAACAATTAACTGTAACTTAGTAATTATTTATCAAGTATGCTCATTATGTAAATACCTACAGATCTAAAATATATCCACACTCAGTGAATTTAACAAGAAGGCATTGCCGTGGATATTATAGAACTGTTCTTCACTTGCACCAAATATTTGAAAAGCAGATGTTAAGATTATATTTGTTTTTGCAGACACCATAGTTTTTTGAAATGCATTGTAGAATGTGTTCTCTGTCATCACAGGCTAGTATGCTATAGCTTAATTAATGCTGAAAGGTCTGTAGAACATCCCTTTCATGTCTGCCGTAACTGGATTGTTTGCATTCCTAGAGCACCTCAGAGGCAGTCGTGCTTCATGCTCCTTGGATTCTGCTATTTGATCAGACCGATGCTGAGGCTGATGTGTAGCACCATGTCATCTTGGATTAAATTAATGGCAACAGCTAATCTCTGAAAGAGCAAGTTCAAAAGGAGGAGCAATTTTACTGATAATGACCTTGGCCTGGATAGTTCTTGTCTCCATGCTTCGTTTGTTTGTCTTCCATCTTCAATCACATATCCACTGATCCAGAGTACACTGATGTTTTATCTAGGGAACCAAGGAAACATAAATGTCAGTTCTTGCCACTTGGTCTCATTTGAGCCTATATCCGTAATTAGTAACTTCTTTTGAATTATGGTCAGTTCTGCCCCTCTAGCCTTTTTTTTTTTTTTTCTGCTGCTGCTGCTGTTTTCATCTCTATCATGAGCCACTCAGAGGAAGGTGAAAACACTGAAATGGAAAAACTCCAGAGGTCTATAGCCGTTTCTGTGAATGGCTATTTTTATTTTTATGACTGTTTGAGAGGCAAAGCATTGGAAATACTTGGCCTGCAGTTATTTGTGAGTACTGTTAAAATATCCATTTTCCTGACAAGTTGGAAAGCTCAGAAGGCCATTTTATGTTTGGAAAATGAAGTTGCATCAACATTTAGCAGAAGAAAACTGCAGGAATCTGAGAGCAAATTTAAAGGCATGTATCACTTCAGAAATCAGAGTCAGAAAGAAATATTCAGGAGCATTTATGGCTGGGAATCCAGAACGTTTTTACTCATATATTGACCACATCGTTTTAATTAAAAACCTATTATATGATCAGTCTGATTAGGTTGTTTTCAAATACTCCAGCTTTCACACATGCTCAGTGAATGGCTTTTTGTTTCCCTTTTTTGAAACTTTCCCAGTATAATATTTTTGAAGGATATTTTTCCCAGTCCGATTTACCTTTGTCTCTATTTTCCCTGATAATCTCACTGCCTGAAAAAACAGTTATTAATATCTGTGTTCATGGTAATTCACTATTCCATTTGCAAACAGATGTAGAAAAAGCCCCAAGGAATCCAGGATTGCATAGGTAGAAATTATTCTGAATTATTCTGCAGATCCTTCTTTTTCAACTGTGGTAAATCTCCAGGAAGAAAAAGAGATCCAACCAAGATAGTTCTGGCTTATTTCTAGCATTCTAGAAATAGAAAATGTCTGGATGCTTAAGGAAAATGTATCCCATCTGATCCACAACTCAGGGATGTAAAGATGTAATGCTTAGTGGTATGTTACACAATCACAAACCCACAGACTCCTTGGGCCACATTGCTCAGCAATTATGCAGTGCTTACACGCTTTCAAGTGAAAGTGGGTTTAAGTAAAAGTAGAAGAAAAATAAAGCTCAGCTGAATTGTGTACTGTCAAACCTCACCATGCATCATACTCTGGAAATAAAAATCAGTTGCAGTATCAGCAGGAATGAAACTACATTTACTCATTGGTGTAAACTGGCAAAACTCTAGCCTTTTTTAGAAAGAAAGAATTAATTAAAGAAAGAATTAAGAGAAAGAATTAATAATCTAATCTCAGATTTAAGGCTTTATGTGCACCCAAGTAAATAAACACCAGTCAAATCAGGATCACTTCTATGACAACACATGAATAACATTCAGTCACCACTGTTACCATCAATAAATGTATTTCCTTTAGGCAGCCTCTGGCATCTCTCTTAGAAACCATTTTAATCGAAATTAGAAGATTAAAAGCAATAAAAGAGAAGGTTTTCCTTCTTTTTAAACCCATATCCATTTCTATGTTTGTTTTCATCTTCTTACCAGCACTACAAATATTTTTAAGGTTTGATGTAAATGTGATGCCATTTCAGAACTCAAAACAATATGAAATTTATTTGAGATTGTTGAATATCAGAAGAATATGTATTATTCCTTATGCTTTGTCAAAAGTTGACCTGCTGGCAGAAAATGGAACAATGCCTCTTTCCTTATGGTTACATTTTGTCATGGGCATTAGTCCTAACCCAAGACTGAAAATAGTTAGGTGCAAGCATACATTTACCAATGTATGTTCACAACGTAGTTCAAGATAAACACACTAACATTGAAAAGAACGTAATTTTCAAAAACTACAGTCATGTGTAGTAAAATGACTTTTTCCTAACTAGCTGAACATAATGCATACTTTCCCTCAAAAGTAGTGTTCTAAGGATTTATATATGCGGTTATTTTCATCCCGTTGTGTAGGTTGGCCTTGGCTTTCAGTGAGGCTACCCAAAATGTGCTGAAGGGCTTGCCTGGGAATTTTTTCTTTGCTTGTTTGCTAGAATTTCTCTTTGTTTAGCATAACTGATAGCTTTAATCTCAGTTTAGTTACCTATGAGTTAGGCATACTTAGCCATCTTCAGTTTGACAGTGAAATGCTCAGTGTAACTACACACATGGATAACTCTGGGTACCCCAGGTCTGCACTCCCTCTCAGTGGTGTTCATTTCCCCTTGAGCCAGTTCTTTTAATTTGCAGTGTATGTTGCTCCTGTGACCACCATCAGCTTCACCTCTCTCACACTCCATTAGCCAGCCTAGTGCAGGGCACTCTGCAGTGATTCCATAGAATCCTCTTAATCAAAACCTGACTGAAAGGCTGCCTTTTTGGAATCAACCATCATAACCCTAACCTAAGTCTCTGAATGATGCAAATAGGACCATTTTGGACTCCACTGCTTGGAAACATCAGCAATTTTATTTCTGGTTGTGTTATTTTTAGGTCCACTGTAGTTTTCGTGGTTTTCTTAAGCATGCCCCTCTACATGTCCCTCTTTCAGAAGGCACTGACAGCCCTCAGCTTCCTCCTGACCCCTTTGTCTTTAGTTTACCTTTTTTTCTAGGCTCAGGAATGGGGAGAAAAGAATTTGCCGGTCCTTGTGGAGTTAGGCTAACAAATGCCATTTATTAGTGTCCCCACTGCTTTCTCAATGACTCAGTATTCTTAGCCCAGCTCTCAATGTTTTCTTTTGTCAAGGTCATTACACATTTTTAATTTGCTGAGGGTTTCATCCCACAAGAGCCCCTATTGATTTACTGTATGATATTAAATGAGTCAATTGCATAATTTTTCATAAAGATAAACAGCATACAGTTCATTCCCTTCTTTGCCACAGAAGCCTTCCTTACTTTGAAGTTCTGACATCACTGTTGGTCATCCTCAGGATGTATCCCACCCATAAGCAGCCTGAGGAAATTTAATGAGAACTGGCTAATTGAACAGTTCTCAGCTCCTGCTTCTCAAACTGCCAGCAATAAACCAAGTGGCAGTCTGCCATTCCCCCCACTCATCCAAAGGTGCTCGTCCATATGGATGCCAGCAATCCCGAAACACACTTATTCCTTTTTATGACAGTGAGGACTGTCATACTCAGCAATACTGACTACCCACGGCATTTCAAAGTGTCACAGGCTCCTTTAAAAATTTTCAATCATGTATTAACACAAAAGAAGTCTTGGGAGCTACTACACAGATGTAACTGCAAGTCTTGGAGTTCCATGGAGGGAGCTCAGAGTGCACAAAGCCCAGTGACAAATGGGCATGTTGTAACATGCATGTCAAATGATTCTTTTCAAAATGCTCACTGGATTCATAAAGATTGGACACCTAAATTTAAAAATATTTGCCTGTCCACTAGTTTTAGCCAAAAATCTCTAACCTTAAAATCTGTCAGATTTTTTGTCAGTGTAGACACACCTTTAATTGTGCCTACTGAAACCCTGTGTCACTTAATCACCTGGTGGGTTCTACTCAAAGATATATAGTGCATTTCCCAGCTAGGTCGCAACAGGAGAAAGATGTCCTGTAAGGCACTAATTTGAAAGATTTAGATGTATTCATGCTGACAATCATCCTAATACATATTTGGAGAAACCTCCTTCACTTCTCTAAATTTTCCTTATTCTTTGGACAAAAGGGAGGAATATTCTCAAAGCTGTGCCTGTGGGCCCCCTCACCTCGTAGAGTAATGAGGTATGAACAGCATGTGAGGCTGACCTGCATCTGGCAGATACCATATTTTTACATTTTTTTCTTTTCTCCCTTGTCCCACATTTCCTCTGTTTGTCATAACTGCAAGATGTTCAGCAAGTTTTCAGAACTTTTTCATGTGAATTTGATATATTATTTTTTTGTCCCATTGTTAATGTTTACAACATATGTTGTATTTGCAGGATTTTATTAAGGTCTTGGCAAATCTGACATTTAGAAGCTGAAGAGCCTGCTTTCTAACCTGTAACTTTGCCTGCCTTGACTTTTAGAAGTAATGTCAGGCTTCCCTCACTTCACTATTTCATTTCTAAATTGAAATGTGCTTGTTTTGCAAATACAGAATATACTGTTGAAGCAGTTTTAATTCTCATCTTGTAGACAAATAAACCAAAGCCACACCAAATGTTCTAGAGGTGTAAAATAAAACCTTTCTTGTTTTTATAACTGTGGATAGCTTCATTGAAAATTTCAAAATTCATTACTAGATACCTGTTTATTAATTTCAAACTAAATGCAGTACAATCTACAGTGCACAGGTGAAGATCGGGACTAATTTTGTAGTTACTTTTTTGTTTTAAATTAGCAAATCTCTAAATGCGTGAAGTTATTGTTTCTGATCTCAAGAATTGCTTGCTGAATTCAGGTGTACCCCTAAAATAAATGTAGTACATTTTCTTTTGTGGTTTTGGTTGTGGAGCATACATCAAATAACAGAGACACAAGATTTGATCTCTGTGGACAGATTTTTGTGAAAAAATCTGTTTTGTGAAAAATAGTATGTTTTCACAAATGTGTTTTGTGAAAAACAGTAGCTATTTACATTTCGCTGTGTTTCCACACCATTTGCCAATTGCACCTCATTCCAGAACTGTTTTAAGGTCTACGGATCTAGTTTTGAAATGTTCCTGTGGTAAGATTTGCACATAAGACCACAAAGTTTAAACTTTGCTGTCTCTAAATGCAGTCCTCTTTTAACCAGTTTCTGCTACTTACTTTTTTTCCTATTTGCTCGAGCTTCTTCCCTCTTTTTCAATTTTTGCGTGTTTGAAGTTCTTAATCTTTTTACCTTTTTTTTTCAAGGCACTTCGCTGATGGAAACACATCCCAACTTTTATTCTTCTATAAAAGTTTGAGGAACAGTCTGTGCAAATCACAGTCTGTTTCACACTGGCAATGGAGCGACACCACCCCAGGCAGTGCTCCAGGAAGGACTAAAGCCACCAAGTGTGTGAGAACTTTTCAAAGCAAGAAGGGAGAGCCAGCGGTATTCACCCCTGCAGCCCATGACTATTATGCTCAGCAATGGATGTTTTTAGGGAAATCAGTACCAAAGATACTTTTAAGCTGGAAGCTAGACAAGCAGGAGTGATGGATTCTCCTGTGGCCTGTAAGCACAGCTCTGAATTCAAGCACTGCAGAACTGCATCATCCCCACAAGAACATTTTAGTAGCTTTTTTCTCAAAAAGCTACAGTGCCTTTCAGACCTCTGAAGTGTAGAGGGGAACTGCTGTCTAACAGTCCCTTTTCATGATGTACATCATCCACACACCTGACATACCACCAAAGATGAAAAGGAATAGGTGTCCCACAGTATCTTTCAATACCTTCACTTAATTTTGTGATATTGTGATATTAAGCTGGCAGCTCTTAATATTCTTTCTCTCTCATCACCATCTGATGCACATAAAACATCCAGGAAGAAGTTTGGATTGGTACATTTGTTCAAGATGCAGAGGTCCCTGTCTCAGTATTCTTTTGCATTCTTCTCAGTGCTCTTGCTTAAAACATAAACTAAACAACGTAACTTTTTCTAGACACATAAAGCTGTTTAGCCTGTTGCCAGCTTAAAAACATTTAAGACACCCAGTCTTGAAGAAATGCAGAAAGCAATAGGATTCTCCCCTTTAGCTACGAGCAAGTCAAGGAAGCGAGTTGATAAATCCGTGGCCTGCTCAAAAAGAATGAGCAGAATTTGCGCAGGGGCTGGTTTGCTCTGTGTGTTTTAACAGTTGAGATAAATATGGGACTGCCTCTTCTATCAGCACAAAAGTCACTTCAAAAAGAATCTCTTCAAAAAAATAGTACTTCTAGAATCTTGTGCTTAAACATTAAAAAGATGGTGATTTTTCCCTTTGTGAAGGAGAAACTGAAAATCACAGCATTGTAAAGATTAGCACAGCTAAAACAGATAATCCTCACACCAGTCCTGTTGGCAACTCCTTCTGTAATTTTGGCAGCTAAATGTGAGGTCTGCACGCAGCACAAAGAAATCCAGCCAGGAGGACAGCTACAGTCCTATATACCCATGCTGGAAAAAACACATTGTGGAGCTTGGTGCCTGTACTCTGATGCTTGCCAAGCACACCCTAGGAGTGGCCACACATGTGCTAGCTTTCACAACAGAGAAACAAGGAAAACAGGAGAGCTGTGTGAGTCACAGCCTGAGCAATGAAGAACATGCTGCCATAGTCCATTTTTTTCCTTCTAGAAAGAACCAGAAAATACTTTCTGAGAAGGTGAGGGTGCACATATTGTATCTAATGTACAGGAGGCTTTTTATTTATCCAGAAACTACAAAAAGCACAGCACTGGACAGAAAGTGAATGCAAATTTCATCTCTCCTTATTGCCCTATTCCCACCCAAAATCCACCTAGCCTGCTCTAGATGCACCTGCTTGAGCAGATGTTGGACCAGATGGTCTCCAGGTCCCTTCCAACCTCCATGCTCTGGTGTGATATCGTGCTTTAGTTTAACTCTTAAGAGCGCACCAACTCAATCTGAGGATACTGGGATGAGGGCTGAAACCAATCAATCCCTGCACAGGCTTGATCACAAAATAGCTCCCCACTCCAGAATACCCTATAGCAGGCACAATCAGAACAGGAAAAAGATCATTTTATTGTGAACATCAACTGGGGGGCCCCGGACCCACAGCACTTCCGACAGCAAACATGAATCAGCACCTGCAACTATGGAGGAATATGCACCAAGCAAGTTTTCCCATCATGCCTGAGCCTGCTGTGCCAGAGATCCACCCCACCAGCATTTGCTCAAGGTATGAGGCACCAGAGCCCACTGAGCAGCCATGCCCAGATGGGCCAGGAAGGCCGCAGCTAGCACATAACAGCGTATCCTCTCTATCGCCTCCAGCAGGAGCAGGGCCTCATTACCTGGGCTCTCACCCCTTCATTCAACCCTCTTCAAAACTATCCAGCTTTTAATTCTTCTGCAGGAGACAACTGACAGAAACCTTACTGCCAGGTCTTCTCTCCTTGGTACAAACTGATGGTATGCTCCAGTTCTCAGTTCACAATATCCATTGCTTCACAGAGATTCAGGGAGAGCTCAGTAGGCACCATCCCCACTGATGGCCAAGGAGTAACAGTCACCCGGCAGAGCCGGGCCAACTCCACTGAGACTGGGTGAGGGTGTGCCCAGTGCAGTGCCCAGCAGCGACTCTACTGCAGCTCACAGGCAGAGTCCTCTGGGGACTGACGGACTGACGGGAAAACATCAGGGAAATGGTAACGAGATTGTAAGATATTCTTTTTTGCCTCTTTTTCAGCAGACTGGCTGTTCATGTGTCTCTCACTGTCTGCCTGTCTTTGGAAGACTGAGCACATTTATTATTGCACTGAAGCTTTCATGTATTTGGCAAGATGCTTATGCCCACACAAGAGCACTTTTATCAACTAGGACACAAAAGAGTGTCTTTGAAAAGTTTTATTCTACACCCTTGGTTTCAAAAACCCTTACCCAAGCTACAGAAACCAAATCAACGTAGTGACTTGCACAGTTTCTTCTTCAGGCACATGTGCAGACCTGCTTTTCATCAAATCACTTTTCTTGTGTCCAAAAGCAGGATAATGCACACCTTCATCTGTCTCAGATGCTGAAGGAGAAAGGACACGACTTCTAGTTGATGTTCTTGAATCCGTATGAGCCACTAGGAGGGTCACACCCACACTGCAGCATTCCCTGCTCCTTCTGACTCCCTCCGCCCCCTTTAACTATGGAAACACTGTAACAAGGTGATCATTTCTGACCTGAGGGAGCGTGCCTACAAGAAACCACCCACTCTATGAACAGCAAAGTAAGACCAGGTCAGGCAGGTGAGTTTCCATCCCGTATTTCAAGAGGTACAGGTAAAGGGATCTGCCTGTCAATACTGGCAGATCCCAGGCAGAAGGAAACTGTTTTCCCTCCCACAGCAAGGTCTCAGCCACTCAGTTCATTCAAAACAGCTGTATTTCAGCAGCTGGATCAGATGTGGAGCTCCCCCCCAGGCCTGCTTTCCAAAATGTGTCTGTTAGCCTTTAAAAATGAGTCCAAGGTTTTCTGAACACCAATAAGCCACAAGGTTCTCCAGCGGCTGCTCTGTCTTCTGCCTTGCTCGGATGATGAGAAGCACTATGTGTTTCCCGTGGTTCTCAAGTTTTCCACAAAGGAGGGAGGCTTTTTTGTCCTGTAGGCTGCAGTGCCTGGGATCCGGGCCCCTCTGATGGTACTGATGTAAGGCAGAAGGGGAGGCTCCCGCACCACCAACGCAGTGCCCTTGGGAGTGTAGGCTCGGAGCAGCAATTCCTCTTCTGCATGAGCCGTCACTGCCACCCAGCCTGCACAGCCAAAGAGAACACGGACAGTGAGGAAGACAAGTCCCTAAGATCAAAACAAGGTTCTGACACAAACGACTGCCTCTGATAGTGGCTAAGAACCTGAGCTACCCATGTGTGGTTGCTTGAGAAACCAGGCTCAAAGGTCATATCCAGCTCTTTCCCAAGAGAAGGCAGCACCTAAAGGCACATCCTCCTCTTCCTAGACACAGCTCTTTCCTGGTAAACTTAAGAGGGATGGTGTGAAGTACCAAAAACACCAGAATGAATCTTTCCAATCAACGTCCCTTTCCCTCTCACCTGGACAGCTGACAGTGTCACAGCCATTCCTGATGCTGTAGAAGCTGTATGGCAGCCAGAGCATAAAGTATTCCAACGCTGCCATCCTGTACAACTGCCATCCTGTACAAGCATGGCTGTCAATCTCCATTCTTGGAGGCTGCAATGTTTCAGCTGGACAAAGTCATGGCTGCTATGATTTTGTGCTGTTCAAAGTCCTGCTCTGAGCAGGACATACAGCTTCACCCCTTCAGAGGCCTCTTCCCATCAAAGTTTTTAGGATGCAGACCCTGCAAAGCAAACTAATGAAGAAATATTAAATTACCTGCAGAGGAAAGCTTGATATCTGCAACTGCCTCAGTGGTACCAATCCCTTTCAGTGTAATATCCTGAGGGACAAGTGGGGGGAACTCTTTCATTCTCTCTTCCCCACCCATGGGAACCTAAGATTAAAACACGGAGAAAAGATTTAACACTCAAGAGAAGCTTCAGCACTCCTACCTTAAACTGGCAAGCAAGGCACAAGGAAGAATAAAGACATTAGACATTTGGTAGCCAATTAAGAGCTGCTTTGAATAACCTACAGGAGTTCTTTCAGGTTTGCCAGAACACAGTCAGGATCACAGCCAGAGGAACCCTGTGGGAGGTGAGCAAAGATGGAGTGCCCACCTCAGGACACAGCTGGTGGATCAGGCCAGCTGCTTTGATGTGAATGACAGCACTTGTTCTCTATGTGCACAGGAATGGAAATGCCAGGACAGGGACAGCTCACCCTGTCACACATCAATTTGCAGGTGCTATACAGAACACTGCCATACCGAGGAAAAAGTCAGACCACCAAGAGATGAAGACATGTGCAGAAGATCCAGCAGGGAAATAGGAAAAGTATATTTTTCAGCTGCAATCTGTTCTGAAAACCCACCCTGAAGGTTTGCCATGGAAAATACCCCTGTTGCTGCTTTGCACCTTAAGGCTGTTCAAAAAGAACCAAGTATGAGAGAGCAGAGCACTGTAAATCAAAACAGAAACTGCTGAAAATGCACCATCTTAAGTGCTCTCTCCTAACACACGTCAGCCATGCCATCTGTGCAAGACTTCTTCACACTGCACATCTTCACTCACCCACTGCAGAAGTCCCAAAGTCCTCATGCATGTGGATATTCCCTGTCAACTGTGCCCCAGACAGAGGTCCTGCCTACCTGCAGCCACAAGCTCCTGCCAGCACCTTCCCTTACCTTTAGGAACTCTTGGGTTGCATGCTTCTCATAGACAGTGTCTGCATTACTCAGTGTAGTAACATGGACCGGCAACAGGTTAGAAGCCAAGACAGAAAACCAGGCAGGCTTTCCTCCCTGAAATAAGTATCAAAAGGATGTTAATCATGCTAACAGAAAAGCAGTCCTGAATTGCTCTCTCCTGCCTTATTTCTTTGCTGTATGTTGAAAGCCTGTTTGCCTGATATCCCCTCCCTGTCCGAGGGGTCCTTGCCTCTGCCACTGAGAGCAGCCAGGGTTTACACAAACTGAGGAGCTGAGCTTACAGGAGAGAAGCACCCACAGCTTCACCATCCTGCCTCAAAGCACCCTCAATGCCACATCTACTGCCATCACAGCTGCTCAGCTCAGGCATATCATCCAAGAGAGATCTTTGCTCTCATTTAATTCGCAACAACAAGCTTGGTGTGATTATTCAGCAGGAGAGGTGATGGACATCTGGCCTGGTGCTTCTTCTCCTATCACTCCACATTTCCAACACACACATTGACCAGCACTTGGTTCCAGCTGTTCTCAAGCTATGCAAAGACTGTGGAGCAATTTCAGCAGGCATTCCCATCACATTTGCAGGCAGAGGAAACAAGGTCAGGGCATGGAGAGACCTCTCCAAACACTGCAAGCAGCCTGAAGTAAATGCAGCAACTCCCTCAAAATCAAAGGTCTAGGCTGAGGCAGGAGCTTCTGTCATGATCTGAGCACAACTGTGCTCCTTCAAGATCTCAGGAGGATGTAGATACACAAGACTGATGCATCGATATGCGCTCCTGCCATACCAGTACATTTTTTTACTTTGCAGTATCCTGCCCCTTCCACCTTCCTGGTTTTATTCCAGCAGGTCAAGACTGTCCTTAGAAAAGCACCAATTCAACATTCCTATGGTGATCTTGGAAAGTGGACTGAAACAAAGGAATAGCCATGCACACCCCCAAAACAGGGCAAGCTACTGAGAAAAGGATCTAGGACATATGATAATGTCTATCTGGAAGAAACTGCCCCTTCCAGAGGAAACACCAAGGGAGGTGAACTCCACACAGTTTAACAAAGGTGCATGGCATGGGATTTATAATAAATTGAATAAATCATTGGCAGGGGGACACACAGCACCATTGAAAAGTATTTTTTACAAAACCTAAGACACATGTGCAATTAATCGCTTCCTCTGGCAAATTCTTCAGCGGTCTGTGTCAGGAAAGAAAAATGTCTGTGCTTTTCACTTTTGGCAGACAGCCTTCACAAAACACAGAAATGAAGAAGCTCACCTATCTTCCCAGTTAATTCTGACACTCTCCTCCTTCCCTCATACCTCTTTATATGCCATGGGAAGCATACATCAAGCTGAAGATGTTTGTCAGCATTCAACAGCAGTTCCCACTATACAGTATATAATACTGTATGCTGGTAACAAGTAACAAACCTTTCAACTACCCATCCCAAGGCCTTCTGACTTTATGCAGTGATTTATTAGCAGACTCATCATCTCCAAAGCAACAAAGAAAGGGTCTGCGAAAGCTACCCAGAAAGCCCTTTATGTCCAGTACTATAGCAAGATATGAAGCAGCTGCTCCCAAAATCCTTTTCTGCCTTACCTCTAAGTAGTCTATACGTCCCAAGGCTGCTAAAAACAAGACCATTCCTGGCTTGAGAATGAAGGTCCGTGGAATAATGGCATGTGACGGCAAAACCAGCTTTACTTCCTTCTCTGTCAGGAGATTCAAAACCTGCAAAATAAATTGGTATAACTCATTCCAGATGTTTCAATGGGGACAATGACATTAGTATTGGGATTATATTGATAGAGAAACAAAACCAAGTAAAGCAGTGCCAAGAACATCTGGCTCAACAGTTCAATTCTGGGCTATACAGTAAGTGAGAAAGAGGAACAATCTCCCCCGCCAAAATCTGCAACATAGACAATCTGCTGGTCCTCCACTCAGACTGAACACTGACTGGAGAAACAAATTTTGATCTGAAACTTGGCATGGGGCTCTCCAAAGGCACAAGGATAATCAGAAGCAGAAACAGCAACAAGTATTTCTGAAGGCAGCAAGTATTTTCCACACGTATTCAACTCCAGAAGAGGGGAAGAACATACACAATCTCAAGTTACCAAACCAGGTCTCTAAGCTGATGCCTGTCTTTACACTGGCTACCAGAGACCTAAGCGCCACAGTAAAGCAGGTTATGGCAAACACATCACTAGAAAACCAGAAGTTTTCTAGTGTTTCAGAAAGCAGCACCTGTGCTTGAGCTGTGAAGTTTCAGCACAGTCCTTGCACTTCATTCTCTTCAAAACTTTCCTGTCTCCCTGTACTTTTTAATCTTCCCCAAAAGATCACCTGCTGCTCTGCATGGGTATCAAAGTGATCAAAAATCTAACCATGCCTGGTTTGGACTTGTGCACTTTGTCAGCACTGGCTTCAGTAGGGCATTGCTCTACTGAAACAATGATAAAGGCCTCATGTACTGGGGTTAGTAGCAGAAACACTGCAAGCTTCAGGAGAATGCTTTCTCTGAGATCTGGTTCAGTCATACAACTCTGGTTATCCTCTTAAGATCCACCTTTTTCCGTAGGCTGGGAGAGCTATAAAAGTGCCAGCTTCATTGGGCAATGCCAGCATAAACTTGCTAAGAGCCCTCTTGCTTACTTCCCTTCATTGAGAGGTTATGGAAGCTTGGTGACACAGTCCTCCAGCTTCTTTGCAAAGCTGGCAGTATTGCACTGCTCAGAAATGCAACAGCATTACCACATGAACCCCTCCCAAGTAAATACAAACCATATCTGAACACAATTCCCAAACCAAAAGAGTCCTAATGCCAGGACTACAGCAGAAATACTCTCCCACAGGTACTGCCAAGGCAGAACAGTCCTCCCAAACCTGTCATCCCAAAACACAGCACCACAGAGTACCTACACAGTCTTCCTTCACAATTCCCGGAGTGTCAAAACACCACCGAGCATCCTTCACTTCGTTGTATGTGAACTCCTCCCTCTCCTCACGCTTCTTAGGGGAACATCTGGGATCTTCATCCATGCTGTAGGAGAGCATGTCAGGGTCAAAGTCAATCTCAGAGCTAGAATTCTGCCGCTGAAATGTTCTTCCAACTCTTCCTGGATTAAAATGACAGGTTTCCTGGTAATTAATTTATTAACTTGCTTTTCCTTCAATCAAACATCTTCCCCCTTCCCAGCTTGAAAGAGATGCACATTGGTAATATAAAGATGATAAAGACACTAAGTGGCTAGAAATTTGAGTTTAAAAGCCAAAATAATTGGCTCTTCTATACTTCCTGTTTAGCACTTCTCAGGCTCCAAAATCTCAGCAGAGACCAGATCACACACACTCCATTATTTCCAATTTATGGTAAAGCAGGCTGCCTTCCTTTTTCAGTGCCTCAGACTGCCAAACACAAAATTATTCGAAAACTGGAGCTATCTTGTGGTAACCCCCTCTTCTGAATACATACTAAAATAATGTACAATCCCTGTGGCCTACAGCTCAAATGTAATTATTTACAAATTAAACTTTTTTTTTAATTTGGGAACAAGAGATGACCCATATTGTGATATCCTACTGTGCAACCTACTAAGCTATCAAAATTTGCCAGACAGGAGATGCATTGTGCAGAAGAAACCTTTGCTACTACAGCAACTGACAAGTATTCAAAAGAAGTACTAGTGATGCTCCTTATGGAGGAGATAGAGGTCTTGCTCCCATTAATCCAGGAACAAACACTGGTGAAAATAACTTAACCTTTGTGTAATGCAGTATTTTCATTACGAGCAGAAAAGTAAAACCTTTACTCAGGTAATACTCACCCACTAAGTAACCTTGCTTTTTAAGTTGATTAAGGCACTTTTTTTCTTCATTGCTTAGCTGATCTTCTGTTTTTGTTGCTTCTTCTTTTAGCCTCTCCTGCCTTCGGAATATCCTGTCACACGTAGGGTTAATAATTGGAAATTTCAACAGATTCAGTGTTGTTCCTGAGAAAAAAACCAGAAGGCACTTTTGGGTCTCTGACTACCCGGTACATTTCAGCTCTGAGAAAAAAGATGAAAAACAAACAGCTTCTTCAGCTTTTTGGGGAAACCCAGTAACATAAAGTCAGAGGTGGAACTACAGCTGCTCCCATAAAGTACTAACCTCCCAAGACAGGGCAGCAAAAACAAGCCATTACCTGCTTAAGGCCTGTTCTCACCTACAGTTTGAATAAAAGGGTCTCAAAGCCAAGCAGTGCTGAGGCTGACTTAGTACACCCCAGGCAAGTCTCACCTCCAGACAACTTGGTTTGGCCTACAGGTGCTCACCACTCCACCTCCAGGTCTCTCCAGACTGGAGGGCACCTCTAACGGATAGGGACAAGGCAAGGCACGGGGATCAGGTGCCGTCCTCACTGGCAGGGATGCACACAGACCCACTCTGGTTTACCAGAGCACTTAATGCTACAGGATGCACAGCACCCTCAGCACATGCATCCCACCCCTGCTGCCCACAGAATCAATTAGGTTAGAAAAGACCTCCAAAAACTGTTGAGTCCAATCTATGGGCAAACACCACCATGACAACTAAACCATGGCACTGAGTGCCACATCCAATCTTTCCCTGAACACCTCGAGGGACAGTGGCTCCACTATCTCCACACCTCTGGAGCTTGCTGCCCACCACAACGGCGCTCAGGGTGGCAGGTTCTCCTGGTGCAGGGGTGGCCGAGGGCAGCACAGAGGTGCACGGCTCACTGTTTTCTGCGCACCCCACATGCCCCATAACCCGTGCTATAACGAACCGAGCGGCGCCCTGACCTGGCCATGGGGACACGGTGGCCCTATCGATGATGTCGGGGGCGCGGGACTTGCAGTAGTCGGAGTGCAGCAGAGCGTTGAAAAGGGTGGACTTGCCGGAGTTGGTGGCGCCCAGCAGGTAGACATCGCCGGCGCACTTCCAGGAGCGCTGCAGCCGGCTGACCAGCCCCTCCATGCCGTAGCCAGTCTTGGCGCTCACCAGGCGGATGTCCACCAGCGCGGCTCCCCGCAGCCCGGCCCGGGCGCAGGCCGCCGCCACCCGCTGCCGCAGCCGCCCCAGGTGCCCGCGGCTGTCTGCGGGCAGCAGATCCACCTTGTTGCCGACCACCAGCACGCCCGAGGCGGGCACGTCGGGGCCCAGCAGCGCCGGCAGCTGCGGCAGCACCGGGTCGGGCAGCTCCATCACGTCGAGCACGTAGAGCAGCAGCGGCCCG
>VZTX01020713.1:0-32608 GCA_013400915.1 Pardalotus punctatus | reverse complement strand
GACGCGCGCGCCGGACGCCACCAAGAGCACGGGCACCTCGCGTGAGACGGGAGCCTCGCGAGAGACGTGAGCCTGACGTCACGGGCCGCGCCGCCGCCGTCCCGGGGCCGCTCGCCCGCGCTCCGCCGCGCTCCCTCTCGCTCCTCGCTCGGCCGCCGCCGCCCGCGGCTCCTCCCGCCGCCACCATGTACGACGCGGACGAAGGTAAGGGGTTTTCCATTTCTTTCTCCTCGCCTTTTCCTCCCGTCCGTCCCGGCAAGGGGTGGCTCTGGGCTCGCAGGAGCCGGGAGTTGGGGGGGATGCGCCAGGCGCCGTGGGATCTCCCGCGGGAACCGGGGTGCCGGAGGGTCCCTGAGCAGGCGAGGAGGGACACCGCGGTGGTCGGAGCCTGGCTCACGTGTTGTGTTTCCCCGCAGATATGCAATATGATGAAGACGATGATGAAATCACTCCCGACCTGTGGCAGGAAGCCTGCTGGATTGTTATTAGGTGATTTGCTAAAACTTGCTGTCGTTAAGCCTTCAACACATGTGCTCTTGGACTTGCAGGTGACATCCAGGTTGCTCCCAGGAACACGTCTGGGAGCTGCAGGCTTGGTTATACTAAATTGCGTGTTGCAGCACGTTCAGAGCAGGAGGGCTTTTAGCAGAAACAAAGGATTGTGGTCAGGGATTAAAAAGCTCTGCTGACCCCCCACACACACTTTTTTCAGTGAAGAAAGAGGTGGTTTTGGTTCTATATCAAGCACGTGATTTTGCCCACTAATCTCACAACTGATGCTGGCATTAGGAAGTCACTCTTCAGTTATTTTCAGCATTTTGGTATTGTTTTTTGTTTTCTAGCAAGATATGAGTGTCTAGGACCTGCAGCTTCCTATGATGGTTAAGAAGCGGGATGTTCTGTGGAACTGAGTAAAAAGTGTTTCTTTTGCTGGTTGCATCATTCATAAGATGTACATAAGTGGTGTCTAAGAGTAGCAGATGCAAGCCTAAGGGTAGATCTGTGGAGCTGGTCCCATAGACAGTCTGGTTGGAGAGCAGAAACGAGAAACTTCGGGGGCAGAAGGAGGTCCTTTCTTTTGCAGCCCAGTAAGGAGTGCTGTCTTTGCTTTCAGACATGTAGGAGGTATCTGAGTCCTTCAGCTGAAGCACCTCACTCCATATGGCAAAACACTTTTGTTGTGAGGGTGACCAAGCCCTGGTTTCCCAGAGAGGGCGTGGAGTTTCTATTATTATTCAAAAGTTGTTTGGACCTGGTCGTGGGCAATCAGCTCTGGGTGACCTTGCTGGAGTGCAGTGCTAGGACAAGATGATATCCAGAGATCCCTTCCAACCTGAACTGTTCTGGGATATGGGTTGGTCTTTCCCATCATCCTTTTCCTTGGGCAACAGGAAACTGTGCAGCAACAGCACAATAGCCAAGGGTTTGCTGCCCTTCCTGGAGAAGCCTGAAATTTTTGGTAGGGAGAAGTTCTTCCCAGTTTTCTCTGAGATGTTGGCAGTGATGGGACAGAAGCTGAGGTAATGTGAGCTCCCTGCATCACTTCAGTAATGGGAGGTAGAGAAACCTGATGGCATGAGTGAATGCAGCAGATGTGGTTAGTTCATCCCGCCAAAAGTTAGGGTGTGGAGCTTTGAATTTGGACTCTGATCTATAAAGTTAGTTTGTGCTGAGTTGAACCTAGGTGATGCAGAAGGGTGAGGGAAATCTGGAGGAGGTGAAGGTGGGAATCCCGGTGTGGCTGGAACAGAGGGGATCCAAGCTAAAAGTTCTGAGAACTATTTCTTGGAGTTTTGGGCATGCTCCCAGTTTACTGCAGCTTGGAAAATTAGTTAAAGCAAAGTAATTTATGGACATTTTTGAAAACTTCAGCTGAAGCTGTTTTCAGTGACATTTATCATCATGTTTCTCTTCTAATTTAAGGGAAATTTAAGGCACTGACTGTGCATGCAGTCATGGCTTAGCCAAGAAGTGGCAGTAAGTCTGTCACTCCGAAGTGTCTGTGTCTTCAAGCAGTGAGGGAATTGTTAAACATTTGTGAGGAGCATCTGTGTTTGAAACTCATGCCTTGGGATGTGAATGTGTTTGATTCTGTACTGTATTTCATGGCTTTTGGAGATTTTGTAATAAATATATCTTAAGCTTGTTGAAGTGTGAAGTACATTAATTAAACTCAGATTTCTTATTAACGTGTTTTTGGGTTTTTTTTAGCTCCTATTTTGATGAAAAGGGTTTAGTCAGGCAACAGTTGGATTCATTTGATGAGTTTATTCAGATGTCTGTGCAGAGAATTGTTGAAGATGCTCCACCAATTGATTTACAAGCTGAAGCCCAGCATGCCTCAGGAGAAGTGGAAGAGCCGGTAAGTGGAGAACCCTGGCAGAGATGATGTATTTTTACAATGCAGAATCGTTTTACATCAGTTTTGTTCAATATCTGTCTTGCTGTTTGAGTTGGGAGGTGACCAAGAAGAAGTGGCTGCTGCAGATCATATTGTCAGTTCCTGTGCAAAACTGCACAGACAGAGATTTAGTAGAGCAGGTCAGGTAGCCAAAATAAATCATGTTTTGGTAGGATTTAGATTTTTCAGTGGCTTTACTATGTCAGAAAAGGTTTATGGCTTGAAGACTTCTCTGTTAGCTTTGACTCAAGTTAGGTCCAGGTTTTTAAAGGGTACTGTTGCTCATCTTCTTCCATTGGCACCATGTTCTGAAGAGGAGAAATTGTCTTGGATCTGCATCCTGTGCTGGCTCTTCTACTATGAGTGTGCACCTTCTGCAGTGTTTTTGGTGCTTTCATCTGTGTGCCTTGTGTAGTCTGGTGCATGTTCTGTAAGTGCAGAGCCATTGCCTTGCTGTCAGTCACTACCTTCATGCTTCCCTCTAGATACTTAAAGAAACTTTAGGACACCTGAGCATTGAATTTGTTACATGTTTTTCCCGTTCCTTTGCATTTTTTTGCAAGTAGACATCTATCCTGTAGAAAATAACCGAGATGTCTTTTGGTTCTTTGTTAGGCAAACAGTTCATAAACATTTAGTTTGCTAATTCTTAATGTTTCCTCTGTTATTCAGTGTGTGTTATGGCAGAATTCTCTAGCTGTGCAGTTCTGCAGTTGGTGTTTGTGCTGTGTCTGGTCATGGTTCAGATCACAAGCATGGTTTGTGCTGGGCTTCTTTTTGCCCAAAAGCTAGTATTTTACTTTCTTAAATCACAAAGGTTAGTGTGTTATTCTCATTTATTAAATTTAAGTTTTTAGGAATAGGTTTAGATGCGAGAAAAGGAAAACTTGCTTTTTTCCTTCAGAGTCACTTGCAGGCAGCCTCTTGATACATTTGAAGATATTGGACTCCTTTAAGGAAACTGTATTGGGGAAATTGATTTTCTGTTTTTGTCTCCCTGTACTTCTCAGTCTTAAATTTTCAAGGCAGTTAGAGGACATGGTTTAGTAGCCATGCTCAGAGATAAGAACTACGGTAAATTGTTCTCCTTGTGAGTGCTTTATGAGAACTTGGGAAACAATACTATATGTGGCTGCTGCTGCAAATCCAGGAAAAGGTGTTTCTTCACATAAGGACTGAGATATTTTTTGACCTACAAAATGTTTGCCAACAAGGGTCTGCCACCTCCTGTTGTGCATTTTAAAAATCAGATTGTTTTCAGGTCTTTGCCAAAAACTCAATTTCTACCTTGTTTACTAATCCTATAGAATCATCCTAGGCACTGGTGTTACCCAACTTGATGTATTTTCATTTATTGGTAATGGTTGTTCTTCTGCAATAACCGTTCTGATTACTAATAATAAGAGAGATGTTTCTTCCATTACAAGCAAATATATTCTTGTTTTCCAGCCCCGGTATCTGTTGAAGTTTGAACAAATCTATCTCTCCAAACCTACACATTGGGAAAGAGATGGAGCACCCTCACCAATGATGCCAAATGAAGCCAGACTGAGAAACCTTACGTAAGAGCCAACCCTGTGGTGGATAAACACAAGGGGAAGCTGTATCTGCATTATTAATTGATAGTCTTTTTCAATGTAGTGGTGCCTTGAAAATGTAATAGTACTACTTTATTTAAACTTCCATATCTTGTTATTAAATGCAGACGGTGGTTGATGATTTGGTAATAATGCTTAATATACCAGTGAGTGCTTGAATAACTGCCTTCATTACTCAGGGTTGTAAAGAAAAATAATAACTGACAGATGACACAGTGGTGTTTTTATTCTGTAGGTATTCTGCCCCCTTGTATGTGGATATAACTAAAACAGTTATTAAAGAAGGGGAGGACCAATTGCAGACCCAGCATCAGAAAACCTTCATAGGAAAAATTCCTATCATGTTGCGTTCCACGTACTGTTTGCTGAACGGCTTAACTGACCGTGATCTTTGTGAGCTGAATGAGTGCCCGCTTGATCCCGGTGGCTACTTCATCATTAATGGATCAGAAAAGGTAAGGGGCTATACCTTGCACAGCCATCTTTACTGGCACTGGAAGTTCTGTTACTTGTTTCCATATGTTTTGCCAGGAGGATAAACACTCTTATTCCAGTATATCAGAGTTACTGTGGGAGCTTCCAGTCTTGGAGAAAGATGGTCATCTGGTAGGGCTTCCTCAAGCCACCTTTTCTTTGAGGCATATTTTCCGTTTTCAGTTTTGTGAACTGCTTTGCATTTTGTGAACTGTTTGCCACTAAGTACTCTAGATACTTTTATTTCCTTCTCCAGCATTGCAGAGCAGCATGCACTCTGAAATGAGGTACTTCACTCATAGTGTCCTCCAGCTTGTTCACAGCTATATAGATGCATTTTGTTTTAAGGGTAGGTTCTTCCCTCATTGCTCTGAAAGCAGCTTCAGCAGATCATATCCACACCCTGTTAGTGCCTCACCAATGAAACTGCCAGTAATTTCTAACTGATAACACAGGCAAACACAGCAAAATAATTAGAATTTTATATTTCTTCTTGGGGGGAAAGAAAAAAATCTGACTTCGATTGTTGAGGTGGCATTTAAATTTAAATGCCTGTGTAGTGAGTTGGCCTTGGAGAAACAGATTGTGAAATGCTTTCTTTATCAGTGTTGTGCCTAAAGCTAACAGAAATGTCTCGGTGCAGCCAGCAGGTGTGGTAAGTAATCGCAGACAACAGTGTTCCCTGAGTCTCTTGTTTTGGTTATTCCATTTTAACTAGCTGTATATTTTGGTTAAATATGTATTTTTAAAGTATAGAGTAAAATCCAGCTGAGTTTGGCAAATTGACTTCATGCTGTGCAGTGCTGTAAAAGTTAAGGCACCTGAAGGAATAGTAGAAACACTGTGCTTGTTGCTTTCAGCATGCTCTTTTATCAGTTATTTACTGGTGCTCTTGTTTCTGACACAGGTTCTGATTGCTCAGGAGAAAATGGCTACAAACACAGTGTATGTGTTTGCAAAGAAAGATTCAAAATATGCCTACACAGGAGAGTGCAGATCTTGTCTGGAAAATTCCTCTCGACCAACAAGTACTATATGGGTCAGCATGCTGGCCAGAGGTGGACAGGTATGCCTAGGCATAATAATAACCTAGTAATAACCCCTGCCCTGGGGCTTGCAACAGGGATTGTTTTAGGAGTTTTGTTACTGTCCTGTCTCTTCATGTCATTTGGTTTTGGGATTTGACTTCTGATGCTAAGTTGTCAAGAAGATTAAAGTAAATGAAAATTTGTCTGTCATACGTTACACCTGGCTCTATGATAAATAATTTGAGGATTGAAATGAAGACTCAATTTGAGGCAGGTTTTAGGGCAAGGCCAAAAATAATTCTAAAATCACTGTACACAAGTTTTTAGAAAATTCAAACTAATTTTTTCACAAAGTACAAATGGAGGAGCGGGGACCTTCTCTTTGCTGATGGCCAGACTAGTGTTATGCAGACCACATATTAATTCGTATTTAACATCTAAGTGTACTATCTGTGAGGGGAAATAAGTGCTACTTACAACTTCTAAAGGAAAAGGTGTCAGTACTCATTTAGTATTGCACTGATGCTTTGAAATTTTCCAAGAGCAACTTAAATAGAAGCTTTACGGTATTCTCACACCTGATGTCTGGGGCACTCCTGGTTTCCTCTGCATCCCACAGTATTTCCTTCTGGAGAAGGGGAGCAGCTACTTGAATAATCACTTGCACAGTGGGTTAGAAGAGCTAAGTTTAAGCCTGACAGAAGGAACACTGAAGGTTTTGCTAGGATAGGATTGCTCTTGGCAAATACACAAAGAGAGAAGAATGATGCACGTGGGTGAACAAGTAGTATTTACATTCCTTTGTATCAGCAAAAGTCTTAAAAGTTTTTTGCAGACTTCTAAAGCTTGAGATGTTTTTAAAATAAAAACTCATTGCTGGAGTAAGGTTGCAGAGTAGCTCCTTAGTTGGCCTGCTGACAAGTTGTGTTTTCCTGTAGTGCTTGAATAAATACACGTACATTGTATCATCCAAATCCAGAGAGAGATTTTCATTTAAAGGCAGGATGATTCAAGTCTAACATGTGCTTTCTCCTATCTCTTCAGGGTGCAAAGAAGAGTGCCATTGGTCAGCGCATTGTAGCAACTTTGCCATATATCAAACAAGAGGTGCCCATCATCATTGTCTTCCGTGCACTTGGCTTTGTGTCTGACAGGGACATTCTAGAGCACATCATATATGATTTTGAAGACCCAGAAATGATGGAAATGGTAATATATGTTAAATTATTTCCTGTGTTCATATTTGGTGGTGTGTAGGTGTGACTAGTCATCACCTGAAGCATTGTTCATTTTCCCGTTGTAATTTATTATTTTTGTGGGTTCTGTATTAGAAATGTCAAAAGTTCTCTACCTGAATCTGTTCTAATGAGTACATTAAGTGAACAGTGCAGTGGAAATTTCTGAGAGTTAAAATGTATTTGGAGAGGTAGGGTCTTCTCCTGCTGTTGTTGACTTTAATTATAAAATCTTAATTATACCTAAAACAGCATAAGGCCTAGAATGTACTTGAAGGAGAACTATTTTCTGAACTATTTTTTGTGTTCTTGCATGCTTCATTACTGTTTTCTGGTGCCAGAAAGACCTGGATCAGTAATTAGCAGATCTTGAAAAGAGTCATCAACAAACTACTGTGTAGTTTCCTTCAGTCCCAACAGGCCCTGGTTGCTACAGGATTTTGCTGTGGTTTTGTGCCGTAGGTGAAACCTTCTCTGGATGAAGCATTTGTCATTCAGGAGCAAAATGTTGCTCTAAACTTCATTGGCTCAAGAGGTGCCAAGCCAGGTGTCACGAAAGAAAAGAGAATCAAGTATGCCAAAGAAGTCTTGCAGAAAGAAATGCTCCCGCATGTTGGTGTCAGTGACTTCTGTGAAACCAAAAAGGCCTATTTTCTAGGGTATGTCAGAACTCTGTCTCACTGCTGCAAAGGGACCCTAAATACGTATTTTACTCACTTATATGTGTTTGATTGGAAGAATGCACTGAACAGAAGTTTGTTTTAACTTCAGTCTCCTGATAAACCTTGAGGCACTAGTATATTTTTGAGGCTGAGAAATTGCAATTTTTTATAATTTTTTTTTTTTTTAAGGAGACAAAGTGAGCCCCCAACATATTTTGGATTTTGAGTTAGATCTAATGATAATGATAAATGATTTTTTGATATCCAGTTGCATGGACAATATACAGAGATGAATAACTAAAGATGTAGATAACTACTGATAAACTGATTGTAATATAAACCACTCTTTAGAATCAGTAGCACATTGTCTTGATCAGTGCTTACTGGTATGCAGATGAACTGCAGCGTCAGGACATTTGTGATTTTACACTTGATTGCATGTGGTTAAACAGAGCCCATATTACAGTACAGGACAGATATTCAGCAGAAGAGGCGTGACCATCATGATGTAAATATTTTCTTCTCTCTGTCCTTAGCCTGAACTTTCAGTGGGTCATCCACCTCTAAGGATGTGCTGAAGAGGTTTATTTTAGGACAGTGGCATCCTAAAGGTCTGGAATGGACAGCTTTTAGGATAGAGTTTACTGATTTATCTGTGGAAACGTGTAATCTTTGTTGTGAATGTCTGCAGTCAGTTTAAAACATAAATTGTCTTATTTGCTTAGGTATATGGTTCATAGATTGTTGCTGGCAGCACTGGGAAGAAGAGAGCTGGATGACAGAGATCATTATGGCAACAAAAGACTGGATCTTGCTGGGCCACTGTTGGCTTTCCTGTTCAGAGGGTAACTATCACATACACATTTTCTTTGGACATAATGGTAGAGGCATTGCCAACTCTGTCCTTCTAAATCAATCTGACTAATTCTGTTGTGTCAGAGAGCCAGTCTTGGGCAACACAGCCTCTATCTGATTATGACTTTTTCATGGAGTGGTGTTAAGTTTCCTATAGTAGTAGGTACCTAGTATCAAATTCTTTTGAAGCATATTTTGTGCATGTTTACAAACAGGTTCGTTTGTATTATTGTCCTCTGCCCCTCCCTCCTAGTTCAAAGTACTTCTCTTCAGGAGGCCAGTGACATTTTTTCCAAATAATCATGTTTCTCGGTGTCTTTCTTCTACAGAATGTTCAAGAATTTGCTGAAGGAAGTGAGAATATATGCACAAAAGTTTATTGACAGAGGGAAAGATTTCAACTTGGAATTGGCAATTAAAACAAGAATTATTTCAGACGGTTTGAAATATTCATTGGCAACTGGAAACTGGGGTGACCAGAAGAAAGCTCATCAGGCCAGAGCAGGAGTATCTCAGGTGCAATAAAGGCTTTGTCAGGTTTACAATTTTTGTGGTAAAACTGTTATCATGAAAGAGTTTAACATTGCTTAGCAGCCATGGATGTTGTATGTTAAATAGAAATATTCTTAAAAGGAAACTTCCTTAGGTGATACAAATGAAGATCCAATAGTTTGGTCAGGTGTGTGGTTTAGGGGTTTTTTGTTGGGGTTTTTTGTCATGGTTTGTTGTTTTAGCTATTGCATTCACTGCTAAACAGTTGGTGCAACTCCTGTAAAGATTTTTTTGTGTTAGATCATGTGCTTTTTTGTAAATTCCCAGGGAATCTTTCAGGAGGATGAATTTCTTTTCCTTTAGCCACTTCCACTGCTTCACAGGCAGTTAAAAAACTTGAGTGACACTTTGTAATACTGAAGTTATGTGTTCCACAGTAAACGATGAGCACTGACTTTATTAGCCCAGTGTAGAGGTTGGTTGAGCCTCTTTCTCATAAGGATGGAAACAGGAAAAAGTCAGTTTTTAAATGCCAATGCATTTTGTTGTCTGGAGCCGTGGTGAGATCATAGTTTGGGGAAGCAAGTAAGAAAAGGGGCAAAGATGGTAGGTGTTGCTGGATGGTGGGTTGTTGGTGTATGTGTATGATGGGCTTGCTTGCTTTTTAAATAAACTCACATTTCAGGCTGTAAAAACAGGTTTACTTAGATTTTTGAGAACCTTTGAGCAGAGTGAAAAAAATGTGAACACTGATTTGCTCCTAATAACTGAGTGGTCATAGTTTTCCGAAGTTTGAAAAGATGACTGTGTCACTGCACTGGTAAACCCTCCTGGTGGCAGTGCAGCTTAGAAAGTATCTCTCGTTCAGTTAGTTTGATCAGAGTAATCTATACAACAAAAAACAGCTTTCTGATGGATAGAAGTGTTCTTCATGCTGAGCCTTGCTGTCGTATAAGCATGCTGTGGAACCTTCTGCCATTACAACACTATTTAGGAGCTTGAGATTCTCTAGGGGTGGTGTGAGATTAGTAGAGTTGAACTAAAAAGCATAGCTAACAAAAATCAGAGCTATTTTAGTTCTTTTAAAGCACATAATTTCTAGAGGGCATTGATCCTTTGTGCTAGGCATGATGCCTGTCAGCAGCACACTTAAGCTTTGACTGACTGAACTCCTTCCTACGTGCAGGTGTTGAACCGCCTGACTTTTGCATCTACACTTTCCCACCTGAGACGCCTGAATTCTCCCATTGGGAGAGACGGCAAGCTGGCCAAGCCCCGGCAGCTACACAACACCCTGTGGGGAATGGTTTGCCCTGCTGAGACCCCTGAGGTAATGAAAGCAGGATTTATGTACTAACTGCCTCGTGGTCATTTTGTAGCCATGGCACTTGTGATGATCCCTTGCACTTTTTTTAATAATGCTGACACAAATGTTTAGCTTTATAGCCAACTCTGGTTGAAAGCATGTTTTGTGTCTGGTTCCTCGAGGAGTTAAGTTTAAATTCTTGGGTCTTCTTGGGGAAACCTTGATTTGAAAATGCAGGTTAACTTTGTGTTTCTCCTAGGGTCATGCAGTAGGACTTGTGAAGAACTTAGCCCTGATGGCTTACATTTCTGTGGGGTCTCAGCCATCTCCAATTTTGGAATTCTTGGAGGAGTGGAGTATGGAAAACTTAGAAGAAATATCTCCAGCAGCAATAGCTGAGTACGTGCGTGGAGCTTAAGCTTTTTATCCTGCATGATGCTTCAAGGGTTTGAGGGGTTTTGGTGTGGCTTTTTTATTATTATTCTTTGTTTGATTTTCCCACTTTCTAGTGCTACCAAGATCTTTGTTAATGGCTGCTGGGTAGGAATACACAAAGATCCAGAGCAGCTCATGAATACCCTAAGGAAGCTTCGTCGTCAGATGGACATCATTGTGTCAGAGGTACAAATTTTACATTTAGAATTTGGGTGTGCTTTTAGACAAGAGAAGATTATGCCTTGATACCACTTTGCAAACTCCAAGTAGGATTACTTGCAAGTCTCTTTCAGAATATACTTCACATTGGGTTTTGTTTTGTGGTTTTTTTTGAGAGATTTCTGTGTTTGGTACTTTCTAATTTGTTTGATGGTGTCTGTCTATGGTTTGGGTTGTGGAATTGTTTTTAAGGGCAGGGGGGCACTGTTTGTTTTTAAAGAGGATCCAGTTGAAAGACAAAACAGTAGAAAATTATCTTCTGAAATCCTTGTGTTTGTAGGAATGTTACTGTTTGTTCTGTACTTCTGATAGTGCCTGTAGTCTTTGCTTTAGAGAATTTAGTTATCCTATTTTGTGTTCTGTGGTTCTGATTCCAAGCTGACACATTGTACTCGTGGGATGCTGCTCTCTTGAACAGGTCTCAATGATTAGAGATATTCGTGAGCGAGAAATCCGCATCTACACTGATGCAGGCAGAATTTGTCGGCCCCTTTTAATTGTGGAGAAACAGAAGTTGCTGCTGAAGAAAAGGCACATTGACCAACTGAAGGAACGAGAGTATAACAACTACAGGTGAGATATATCCCTGAAATTCAACTGGATGTGTCATTTTCCCTCAGGTTGGAGAGAGGAATGCTTAAAGCTTTGTGCAGCACGAAGATGCTTTCTCTGCCATTTTAGGTGTTAATTGAGTTATTGGTTATTCAGTTGGCAGGATCTAGTGGCCAGTGGTGTAGTAGAGTACATTGACACCCTGGAAGAAGAGACTGTGATGCTGGCAATGACTCCAGATGACTTGCAAGAGAAAGGTGTGGCATATTGTTCAACATACACGCACTGTGAGATTCACCCATCCATGATCCTGGGAGTGTGTGCATCTATTATCCCTTTCCCCGATCACAATCAGGTCAGTGCACCTCTGCTGACATCCTGCTTTTAAAGCTCATAGAACACCCACAGGTGTGTGTGTAAAGAGCTTTATGTACATAGTTATTGGTCTTCCCTTGTCTGTCTAGTCTCCCAGGAACACATACCAGTCTGCTATGGGTAAACAAGCTATGGGAGTCTACATTACCAACTTTCATGTCCGTATGGATACGCTGGCACATGTGTTGTATTATCCCCAGAAGCCCCTGGTAACAACACGCTCCATGGAATACTTGAGATTTAGAGAGCTGCCAGCAGGTACGTTGTCAGTTCATGTTCATTGAACAAAAGTACTACTGGTTTGCTTAAAACATGTCACAAATGGCTGAACACTGAGCAGTCATATGGAATTTAACAAATAAGTATAGGTTAAGTGTTAGCTTGTAGATGGACACCTGGACTGCAAAAAAAACACTAGTAGTGTTGCAGCTGAAACTACTTTACCCATGTAGTCTGCTAAAATCTAACAGAAAAAATGCATTTTCTGTATTGGTGTTTGCTAGGTTTTTCACAAGGGGTCACTCTTGACACTCTTCTCTACCCAGAGTTGCATTTGCTGATACTACATGTTTTTGTGTGTGGGACATAAAAGATTCTATCTGAGAAAGGGTAGAACAGCTTCACTGCAAAGAGTACAGCCTGTTTTGAGTTAAAATAGTGTCTGTCTGATATGCATGCATATTTTCAAAATATTTGCTCTGCATATTGTAGGTATCAACTCGATTGTAGCCATTGCATCGTACACAGGCTATAACCAGGAAGACTCTGTCATCATGAACCGCTCTGCTGTTGACAGAGGCTTTTTCAGGTAAGACTTTGTAAATTTTTTAACTGCTTGGAATTTAAAAAAAAAGGTATGCTGAGTTGTCCAGAGGCTCAAGAAATCTCATTTTATGCTGGAAGATGCCATTCTCTAAATCTTTCCAACTTAAGAATCTTTTTAATCTTTTTTTTTTTATGGAGATGGAGGGAGCAACACAATGAAAACAGCGAATGCTTATCTCAGCAAAACACCATGAAACCTGACTGCCCACTTTGCCTTCCTAACTCTCCTGTTTTGGCCTTTATTATGTTTAGGGTCCTTTGTATCAGAGTTTCATGAAAAAACATTCCAATTCTTCCCTGGTTTTAATCCATTTAGCTCTTACCATCTTACCAGTTCTATGAACAATGTTGCAGTGTGTTAACATAGTCTTGTCTTTATTGGTAGGACGGTTGCTACCAGTTAGGATTGGAATGTTCCTCTCCTTAGAAGGAACTGCTATTGGCACAGCTGGTGGCTGATGTGACTTTGTGCATTGTAGTATCTGAAAGCACTTCGGTGTGCTGTCAACTGAGGCAGCAAACAAAAGCCCTTAAAGCCCCAGAAAGAGCCTTACCTAAATTGAAAGTTTTTCACTGCAGCTTAGTGGTACTGAGTGTGGTACTGCAAGGTAGCAGTAGAAGCCTAAAAATGTTTACAAAATGGCAGGGATAAGGAGGAAAGTAATATGAGAATGATATGCTGAGATGTGAAGAATCATTAGGAATAAGAACTACTTCTGAGATACCAAGCAGATCCAAAAGTCTGTGCATTTTATCAAGAGTTGGCATGTTATCTTAGGTGCTTTGGCAAATCTGAAAAGTGACCATCATAATGCCATCTGAAATGTTTTTGTTTGTTTGGTGATATGTTTTATTGGTTTTTTTTCCTCTCCTAAGTGAAGGTCAGATTAACAGGAAATCAGAGGAAAGGTTGTGTGGCATGTGTTCATTATTTGGATTTGGTTGTCATTAGTCACAGTAGCCATAATATGTGAAAATGAGATATACAAATGAGGAAAAATGATGCTGGTTTCACTGGAGAAGACTTTATAACTTCATTTCAGATCTGTGTTCTATCGCTCATACAAAGAACAGGAGTCTAAGAAAGGGTATGACCAAGAGGAAGTTTTTGAAAAGCCCACACGTGAAACTTGCCAAGGTAAGATAAAGGAGGAATGTACGAAGACTGAGTTTTTAAATTACGTTTTTGTGGGCAAGGTGGTTAATGTTGAACTGATTCAGTCTTCATTTTGAGATGCATTAATACAGCTATTTCTGTATTTTATAGCAATATATCAGTTGAGATACATGCATTAAATGTTTTAGCAGTTGTGTGAAGTTGCAAGCAGATTTGTTGAATTACTGCAGAACATCAGTCAGTATGTTGAAAAATTTGGGAGTCTACTTTTTTTTTCCCCCTCAAGGTATGAGACATGCAATCTATGACAAACTTGATGATGATGGTTTGATAGCCCCTGGGGTACGTGTGTCTGGGGATGATGTCATCATTGGCAAAACAGTCACACTGCCAGAAAATGAAGATGAGCTGGAAAGCACAAACAGACGCTTCACCAAGAGGGACTGCAGCACCTTCCTGCGGACCAGTGAGACCGGGATTGTAGATCAGGTCATGGTAACCCTGAACCAGGAAGGGTACAAGTTCTGCAAGATCAGGGTGAGCACTGACGCTCGTGCTTTCTGCTTTAATAATCTTTGGTCTGTATTTAAGTTACAAGTTGAATGTTTTCCTATGGCTTACAGGTACGTTCTGTAAGAATTCCACAAATTGGAGATAAATTCGCTAGCAGACATGGTCAGAAAGGAACCTGTGGTATCCAGTACAGGCAAGAGGTAGTAATTTCTTCTTTTTTTTCTTCCTTTTGGACATTTTACCTGTGAGCTTCTTAGCATTGGAGCTGTCTTAAGTGAATTGTCTGTGGAATATCTACTCAGGTGCAGTATGTTGACTGAAATGTAACTAAAGTATTTTTAGAAGGGAACACAGCTGCTTCTTACAGATTTCAGTGCCTTTGAAATGCTTTAAAAGACTTAATTTGGATCCAGGCACGTACGTTTCCTAAACATGATGTTCTGGGAAGAACTGACTGTGTGTTTTCCTGCTCTAGGATATGCCCTTCACGTGTGAAGGCATCACACCTGATATCATTATCAATCCCCATGCCATCCCTTCCCGCATGACCATTGGTCACTTGATTGAGTGTCTTCAGGGCAAGGTAAGAACAGTCTTCTATAAGAACAGTCTTCTATACTACATGTCTGAGCAATATGAATTAAAATTATTTGGTGGGGATTGTTGTTTTGTTGTTTGCTTTGAGTTTTTGTTTTTGTTGGGTTTTTTTTGGAAAGATAAATACTATCTAGTAGTTGTTAATTCACTTTAAAATTATCATTCTCCAGTTATTTGATAGCAAAAGCAGATTTCTTAGGGAAGATATACAGTCCTGTAAATTTTATCCAGCAGGTCAGGTCCTACAGTGTGCTCCCACACTGTACTGTCACTGTAAATGTCTGTTATTCCAGACAGTTCCCCTGACCTAGGAAAAGGAGTAGAAAATCGCTGATACTGTGTATTTTTTTAATTGTGTGTCAGATAAAGAAAGAAATACACGCTACTATCATGGGCATGGAACCTCAAATTCCAGCATTAAGAGTTAAAACTGTTTGAAACAGCTTAATGTGGTCTAACCAGTCCTTAAAATACCTGGCAAACTTTTGCAAATCTCTTCTTTGTAGGTGTCTGCAAACAAGGGAGAAATTGGTGATGCTACACCTTTTAATGATGCTGTCAATGTGCAGAAGATTTCCAATCTTTTATCAGATTATGGCTATCATCTCAGAGGAAATGAGGTATAATCAAAACATCAATTCATTGTAATTTTTTTAATGTACATTTGACGGTTAGTAAGACTCATGACTCAGTGACTGTATTCACTTCTTCAGGTCCTCTACAATGGCTTCACTGGTCGAAAAATCACATCCCAGATCTTCATTGGTCCTACCTACTACCAGCGTTTGAAGCACATGGTGGATGACAAAATCCATTCTCGTGCAAGAGGGCCAATCCAGATCCTTAACAGACAGCCCATGGAAGGCAGATCTCGGTAAGGATGTGTGTTCGTTTCTCTACAGTGTTTTCTTCTGTCAAGGTTTTAGCCCTGAACAAGTAGTTGCTTTTGGTTTGCAGCTAGAACTTAGTTAGCTGACCCCACATAGCCACTTATTTTTTCGTGTGTTTGGCTTAAGGTTGTGTGTTGGATGCAGGCGCCGAGGTTTTGGCAGCAGGAGATGCTGCTGGGGTGGCCTCTGGGAAAGGACCAGAGCTTGCCCCGTGCTGGACACAGCCACTTATAGCTGGCCCTGGTAGCCCCAGTGCTGGCCAGAGCTGATCCCAGCAGTGGTGCTGGTGGCACCTCTGTGGGAATATATTTAAGAAAGGGAAAGAAATGCTGTTCAGCAACTATGAGAGAGGAGTGAGGAAATGTGACAGGAACTGCCCTGCAGCCTATGGAAAGCCCACACTGGAGCAGGCTCCTGGCAGGAGGTATGATCTGTGGGGGACCCCTGCTGCTGCAATCTGTTCCTGAAGCATGGTGTCCTGTGGGAAAAGCTCGTGCTGGAACAGATTGTGAAGGACTATCCCATGGGAAGGGACCACATGCTGGAGCAGGAAAAAACTGTGAGGAGAAAGGAGCAGCCTCTGTTATGTGCTGACTGCAACCCCAGTTCTCCCTATCATCACAGTGAGGGGAGGAAGGAGTTGGGAATGAAGGAGTAACGTAAGCCTGGGAAGAAAGTTGGGGAGGTGAATTTTTTCGTTTTGTCTTTGTTTCTCATCATCCTGTTCCATTTTTAATGGGTGATAAACTCATTTTCCCCATGCTGAGTCTGTTTTGCCTGTGATAGTAATTGATAAGCAATCTCCCTGGTTTTATCTCCACTCATGACCTTTTCAATCTTACTTTTTCCCCATATCCTGTGAACATGGTGGGGAGTCAGAGAGCTCTTTGGTGGGCATCTGGTAGACAGCCAATATTAAACCCACCACAGATAATTTTCATTGTGCTCAGTGGTTGTGCAGTGGCTGTCAGACACCTGCTGTAGAAATGCTCAGCAGCAGTTAAAAATTACTGTTTTCACAGTTTTATTCCAAGGTGTTAGAGGAAAATTAATGCACAGCTTTCCTCCTTCCTTGCATAACAGATACTTGTTCCACCAACAAGAACTGATTATTTTGCCAATGAACTCAGAAGTTGGTTTTTTCTCTTCCTTTTAGTGATGGTGGCCTTCGCTTTGGAGAAATGGAGCGAGATTGCCAGATTGCTCATGGAGCAGCCCAGTTCTTGAGAGAAAGATTGTTTGAAGCTTCAGACCCATACCAAGTCCATGTGTGTAACCTCTGTGGAATCATGGCAATTGCGAACACAAGGACTCACACCTACGAGTGCCGAGGATGCCGTAATAAAACTCAGGTACGTGTGGTTTTCATCTGCCATTGTTATTCCTTGTGGGCAAGAGGAAACGCCACTTGAGTGAAACAGGAGGATAGGGAAGTAAATATTTAAAAAGCACCAGAACAATTGCTATTTTAGTTTCCTAACTGTTCTAAGTGTTTATAGTGTTGTAGTCAATTTGGATGCTTCCTTATTAATTTTACAGTGTTGGCTTGTCACTTGGCAGGAAATGCTGTTCAAGTATTGTACAGTGCAGATTTTTCAGAGACTTTAAACACTTGAGAGCTTATTTTTAGAAGTAAAACTCAGAATCGCAGGAATTTAGAGGCATCGCCCTTGTGACTGTCCCATGAAGATATTTATGCTTGCAGAGCTGGGTCCCCACGGGAGGTCTTTTGTGTTTGGTGGGGCTTTTTTTAATTTAATAAAAGCTCTGCAGTGCATGCTTGGTTACAGAACTATGTCAAGGGAGAGTGGTGGCAGAAATAAAAATAGTTGCCTTGAATAGGCGTTTTTTTGTGCCAGGGGCTCACTGCTGCAACTCTTAACAACAGCACTGGCGTTTCAAAGTGATGTGTGCTGGAAACCTTACCCACATTTATGCACCTCAGGCACACTCTGCTATGCACATGTTCTGTGTTAAATGGCTCTTGTTTAGGATCAGATCCCTTGGCTGCGCTGTCACATTAAAAATGTGTTCTGGAGAACTGCTGTGTAGCCCCTACAGTCTCGGCTTCCTTCTTGCTTTGGTACTGTGTGTGAGCAATTCTTGTTAAATGCTTTCATGCATAACTCCAGATTTGCTTTTAAGCCAAAAACTCAACAAGTTATTTCTGTAGAGGATGGTGGAAGTTTATGCTTTATGAGTGTTATTTCTGTAAAGGGTGGTGGAAGTTGATGCTTTATGAGTGTTTACACAAGACTTTTGAAATCTCTTTACAGATATCTTTGGTTCGAATGCCCTATGCCTGCAAACTCCTCTTCCAGGAGCTGATGTCTATGAGTATTGCACCTCGTATGATGAGTGTTTAGCCTTTAAAAGGGCTTTTTTTTTTTAATCATAAAACTAAAGTGCTCAGGTTTTGTTTCATTTTGTGTAGGTTGCATTCAAAATACAGTTTTACTCATCTGCTGTGTGCTGTTCAAAAGTATGTTTATTTCCTGTAAATAGAATTAAAATTTGTAATCAAACTTGTGAGTCTATTTTGTGTATCTGTGAAAGAAGTGTGCAAGCAAATTGGGACACAGAAAAAGGGAGTTAAGAGGGAATGATTAGTCAGCTAGAAAAAGCCAGAGTTTGCAGCTTTCCAAAATACTAATTTAAAACTGTGCGTAAGTGAAAGTCCTCACATCACAGCTCTGCACCATCATCTGTGGAAAAACAAAAACATGTTACACTCTGTCCTGTTCCAAGGGGGAATAGCACAATTTGGCAATAGCTTTGGGATCTCTTGGCTGAGGGCTACACCTGACCCCTCCTTCCTGCCTTCCTTCTTTCCTTCCCTCCCTGCTGCAGGGGGGTGATAATAGGCACGTTTTTCTGTGCTGAGATCACCTGGACATGGCACACAGATTCTCACAGTGTAGCTATGACATCTGACAGTTTGTTCCATTAACCTTATCAACTTCCTTTAAGCTGGCAGCCTGCATTTACTTATCACTTAGCTGCAGCTGCCTGAGAGCTTTCCGACAGCTGAAAAGAACCAGCTGTAACATGTGCTGGGTGTGTGTAAGAAATAAAATGAGGCAGTATGCACAGTACTGCAACCTTGCAGTAGTTACCGTGAGAGAGGGAGTGAACATTTTCTGTTCTGGGCTATAAGCATGCTGTTCGTGCTGCAACCCAATAAAACTCAATTTCATTCACATCCATAAATAAAATGTTTGAAAAGGGATTAGAGACCACCTAAAAACCATTAGCAAAGTTCTTATGCATGCTATTTGCATTTATTTTAAGCTCTCATTTCAATGCCCAGTTCTGTTAATGTTCTAAGGGAAGTATTTCAGCTCTTCACAGACATAAGGATACAAAAAGTCAAGACTATATAGTGTGGATAAAGCTAGCTGGGATGAAAACTAAGGATTATGTCCAAAAGGGGGTTTGGGCAGCACAGTATTCTCTAGCTGGATGCTTTGTTCCCTGGGCCTCTGCCTCTAGTAGGGTTACAGTTACTGTTCCAGCTATCCAGATTTATTCCTAAGCATATCACATGGCTGTGACACTGAGCCATCCTCTCTGCAGCTGGAATGAGAGTGGCTGGTTTGTCACCTGCTTTGCACGCAGCCTAGCAAAGAGGACATGCTGTGGCAGATCTCTGAAGTTTGACATCCCAACATGCAGAGAACGTGGCAGGAATTGGGATGTTTGTTATGCCAGTACTGCTCCCAGGAGAGAGGAGCAGGTTTGGAAACATCCAGAGGACACTGAAAGGATGATACAAATGTAGGGCTGGAAACCCACTGGCAGGTGCCCTGTAAAAAACCCAGGTGTTTCTTGATTTTAATTTTGCATTTCCAGTACTTTACAGCACTTGGAGGGTTATTTAACAATCACTTGAGAACTCTAGCAGCTGAGATTTTGAGATTTGCTGGAATGTTTTGCCAGACACAAAAAACTGCATGTTAAACTGATAAACTGATATGGGGGGGGGGTGTGGATGTTTTGGGCTTTTTTGAGAAACCATTGAACAGAAGTGGTCCTTTTGTATCAAGTGACAATAAACTGTTAGGGTAGAGAGCTGCTGAATGTTCAGCCACACTTACCAACCTTTGGTCAGGGCTATTTCATGAAGAGTTTCCACAACATGGATTTTTGCAGAAGCTGTTGCCTCTCCTTTGGCATTTGATGCATGGCACTCATATTCCCCAGCATCCTCTTTGCTCAGAGGAGATATCTACGGGAAGAAACACACCCCACTCCCCCAGTGAGCATCTTGTGCACTGGTAAAGGAGATTCTGTTTTCAGAATCTAGCTGCATGCTAGACAGAGGAAGGGTGCATTCAACAGGTAGGACTGGAGCCAGCAGTCACCCTTATCCTTCATCCCTAACTCACACAGGTTGTTCTCCTCTAAGTGCCCTGTCTATTGCCATGTGTCTCCTGTCCATGAGCAGTTTGCAAACTGCACTCTGCTCTTTGTGCAGCTCTGCATACACGAAGTACTTACCAGCACCCAGCCCGTCACTTCGTGTTTCTCAGGGCCCCCTCGGGTTTGGATAGCCAAGTTCTCCCTGTCCCCAGGCAGAAGCTCCATCCTCTGGACACCATACTGTCCTCGAATTATCTAAACAGAAGGGCAGGAATGTGTAAAAACTTCAGGACTTATTTATGCTGGAACTGTATGCTGAGTCATACCTGCACACAGATCAGCACTAGTTACACATGAACATGTTTTGTGCAGCAGCAGTATTTCCTAGTGTCAGCGTTTCACCATATCCTCCATGTAGGGCAGCCCCACTACCCCAGTGCCTCAGCCCTGAGGCCGTGTTCCCCTCACCTCAGCAGCAACACAGGGAGTGGCAGAGTTTTCTGGTACGATGGTGCTGGGCAGTGGGGTGTGCCAGCACGCCCTGTGCTGATCTGGGCTCACAGAACCCGTGTGCGTGTTACCGAGGGTGTGTTCAGCCCTGCACGTTTCTGCTGCAGCAAACCAGGCAGTTCCTCCTGGTAGGCACAGCAGTGATGAGAAAGCAGCAGTGCAGTCATTCCCCATTGCTGCATATCTGAGCCCAGAGCATAGCACGGGATAAGTGGTGCTCAGCCCTTGTTATCACAAGTCAAGCAGTCTCTCAGCCATGAGGAAGAGGCATGAAAAGCAGAGCAGCACTGATAGTCCGTGTAAACTCAGCATCTACTCATAAACAAACAGAACACATTGAGTCAACAAGCCCACATTGTATGCTCACCTGACAGTCTGCTCTTGAACCCCTATGAATAAAGCTTACTTGCTGTCTTACAGCAAATTTTGGGCCAAACTAGTTTTTTTCCTCCATAGCATCCTTAATTTTAAGACCCTTCGTGAGCGTCCACAAACCTGTGGCACTTGAGGAAGCTGCAGGGGCCATGCAGTGGCTCAGCCCTACGGCCAAGATCCTCTCCACTCGACACTGGCCCCTGTCCTAAGCTAGACGTTACCAGTGCTGCCAAAATCAACATGCTGCTGGCTACTGGAGCTAAATGACTGCCCCATGTGGTTCCTGTTCCCGACGTGGGCGATGTCTAGCCACCTCAGAGTCACTGCCGCCAACAGGGTGAAGGTGACAGCAGGTCAAGGAACATTCCCCACATGCTCTGAATACCAGGCACTACCAAGAGAAACACGAGTCCTGTCCTGGCTCAGGATCAAGACTTGATTTTCTACATCATGTCTAAAGACTAAGCAAAACCAGATGTTTGGGGGTGGACAGAACTGCAGATGAGAGAACTCATCAGAGGTGTGTTTCTACAGAGGGATCTGCTGTGGCTTTTGTGCTTATCAGGCAATTTCAGCCACCTCAGGTTTGCTGTGCTGTAAGAGCTCCTAGCAGGGCCCTTACCTTGTTCCAGATGAGGACAGGTGTTGGGATGCCAATAACTTCACAGCTCAGGTAGATTTGTGCTCCTGTCACATTCCAGATGTCCTTAGGAGGAGTCACAATGGAGGGTCCTGCAAAAAGGGAGAAAAGCTTTTAAGTCTGAGGTGACTGCAAGCCTGTCTCTATGCTAAGCCTTGGAAGTGGGGCCAGTCACATCTGATGGGTTTTGAGGATGAGGTGAAGGTGATCCCTGCTAGGAGCAAAGTTCGCTGGACTGATCCCACATCACAGCACTTCTCTCTCCAACATGACATGCACATCCAGCCTGGAGCTATCCAGACCAATCAGCACTTGCTTGAAATGAAAACTCAAGTGTTGAGTGGTTCAGGTGACAAGTCCACCTCCTTGAAAGACTGAGGTTAGAGGCAAAATCGTGTTTGTATTCTGTTATCTTAGGGGCTGAGCGGAACTGTGCCAACTGCTGGCTCTGCTTACCATGCAGTCACCAAGTCAGTGGGCATGGACGAAAGGACTCCCAGGAGACAGGGTGCATCCCACTTACTCTATCATGCCATGGAAAGCTTGGCCAGCTTGGCAGCATCCTTCATCCCAGCATGATTTTAGTCCCATGGCAGTGGGCTAGCAGAATTCAATGTCATGCTGTTCCTGTTTTACCTGTGTGCAATGCTCAGCCAAAGAAGGCTGGCTGGATGGCAGTGGAGCTCTCCCTGGGGGGGAACTGAGAAGGGACTAGGTGAATGCTGAGCTCCCTTTTTTCTCAAGAGAGCTCCAATTCCTGGTTAATCAGAGAGTTGCTTCTAAAGCAGATCAGAGCAGGGTTGTTTTGCAGATCTGGCTGGAGATGTTTACCCCTCGGGCTGGGAAATGTTGGAGATGTAACCCATATCCCAGGAAGGGAAGAAAGGCCTTTTCTATTCAATCCCTCTTCAGTGAGGCTGTTTTGCAAAACACAGCTATTAATTCCCTGCAATAGGAAGTGCAGACCAAAGGAGCACAGAGTGTTTATTTCCAGTTATTGATAGCTTTAAGAACACAACAAACAGCTTTCCCCCTTCCATTCTGAAGATGCAGGCAGTAACAGGAAACTAAAGCTCCCATTAAACTCCATCAGGAGAAGGCATTTCCTATGCAGACAGGTACTCCAGGGCCAGCCTGACAGAAGATCCTGGGTATACTGCCTCACAGACCACAGCTCATTCCCAGCCCCACAAAAGAGGGGCAGATTTGGGTCCTGATGCTCCTTATGGGGTCCTGAACGTGCACTGAATTCAGCCCTGCATGTGCACTCCACCCTGCAGCCCTGTTGCAGACCGTGGGGTGCAGGTTTCAAGCGCATTCCACTACACCAACATCTTCCAGCAGAAATCTGGTGTCTTTTTCCTCCTCAGGATCTGAGGGCAGATCCACATTGGTATCACCAGCCAGAGAGTATCAGCTGTCCTTCCATTTCTATCTCACTATGCTGAGGTGGTTCCCCGCTCCCAAGCAGCCTGGTGTGAACCCAGAGGAGTGTTTGCTCTTCTCTTTCAAGAGACTTCTCTGTCCAGGAATGACTGCACACAGGGTGGGAAGCTGTTAAGAGACATGGGGTGGATGCATTCAATATTCTCTGTTACAGAAGTGTCCCAGCACTGATTTTAATAGGAGGCAGCTGTGGAGAAGCAGAGAAGTTTTATGTGTAGCCGTGGGCGATGGTTGAAACCACACCTAACAGCCAGCACGGGCTGGTTTCCTGGCAGACACCACAACCCAGGTGCTCCTCATCTGCACAGAGCTGTCTCTCAACTGAGGAATGGATTGAAGCAGCATTTCAACACCCTGCTGAACGGTTTTCCCCCTGAGTACCCCACAGTGGCCAGACCAGGACATTGCCATCCCCAGGACGGGGCCACCTCAGGTCATGCACTCTGCTCCCCTTGCCCAGTGCAGCATTTCCGGCAGCCCAGAACAGCCCAGCTCTTCTCTTTCTCGTGTCCCTTAAACAATAGGGATAATAAGGGACACAATGTCCCCAGGCAGCTCAGCTCAACCCATGCCCTGTGAGGACGTCCAGCTGATATGCACCCAGCAGAGCCTGCTGCTGCTGCCTTCTGCTCCAGCCCTCCACATGCAAAGTGCTCTCCCTAGAGCAGCGCTTGGAGAGCCTGTCCCCAGCTGGCAGCGCTGTGTCTGCCCCTGTGCAACACCATCCTATCACTGGGGTTTTTCCATGAGGCAGGAAAAACACAACTTCCCCCAAATGACCACCATCTCTCACTACAGAAAAGGAGAGATGCTGATTCTTACAGTAAAAGCCAGGTGGATTTGAAGGCACTCTTCCAGGGTCTGGCTCAGTTCTCCCCTGGTTGGGAACTGGCAGCATCCAGCACACTACTAAATCCACTGCCTGAGGTGTCTCAGTTTTGGCTGCTGCTGAGTTTCCCCCTGTGCCAAGGGTTCAGACACCCACCCACCCACAGGTGTTTGTTCACCCTGCCAGGATGAGCAGGTCACACCAGGACTTTTCAGCAGCAACTACTGGCAGGGGAAAAGAGACAAGGAATTTCTACCCACCTCCTGGGTGAGGAGAAATCGTTTATCTTCTTGGATGGGGACATTGCCTGCACAGCTTCACAACAAAGCCCTGTCTGGCTTGGCATAGCAGTCACAGCACAGTGAGAGCTTGGCTGTTATAAGCCAGTCCTGAGCTCTGGAGGTACATCCTGATCCAACCAGGCAGAACATGACGTTCTGCATTTGGCTGCAAAATTAACTGGAAGCATCCACAGGCCTCTGCCTGTATCCGACACAGCTCTGAGGCCAGGAGGGAGTACACATCCTGAGAGATGCAACAAGTGTCATGGGAAAAGTCACTGTGCTCTCTCTGGACATTTGACTTAAATCCATACAGCCAAAACTCTAGAGCTGGGCTTCTTCCGCCACTAAAAATAAATGAGAAAGGCCAAGAAGTCAGCAGATTTAAAGTCAAATCACAACTGGCTGCAGCAGTAGCTAAACTCTCACCACAGTGAGCTGACACCCAGGTACATGGCAGTCATCCTGCTCACTTCCTGTGCTGGTCCCTCTCATGCTCCCTCCTCCAGACCCCCAAAGTAGACAGAAATGGACAGATGACACAGCAACCTGACACAACAGGAAAGGCAGGGGATGGCTGAGCCTTGCACTTCAGAAGATGTGAGGACATTCCCTCCTCCAAGTGCCCCTCTTGCTTCAGGAGTTCTTGTGAAGGGAGCAAAACCAGGACTGGAAACAAGCCCACCTTGTACAGAGCAGATGTCTTGATTCCTGCCAGCAAGGCGCTCCTGCCATCATCCTGCAGCCTGCATCTCAGAGACCTTGCTGCTCTACTGCCCACAGAGGGGAAGGATTCTCCCCCAGCTTCCTTCAGGCTGAGGACCTGAGGGTTGCACCTGCTGATAAAAATGATCACCACCATCAAGGTGGCTCAGTGGTTCGCATTCCCTGCCCATGCCAGGGACACTGTGGACATACAGATGCTCCCTGACAGCGCAGGAGCTCCAGACCAAGATGACAGCCCAGGCTGTTGATGGAGATCAGCTGCTTTCCACAGGCACTTCAGGCATTTCCTCCATGATCTGCCCATTGTTTGTAAAACAAATAGCTCTCCCTGGCCCAGGAAAGGGCTTTTTACAGAGTCCCAGAGCTCATTCACCCTGGGAGGGAGCCTGAAAACACAGAGACTTCTTCTACAGCTTGCAGGGAGCTGACAGCCTGTATTATGTCAAAAATAGCAGCTGGAAAGGAGTTCCCATTGTTGTATGCAGTTGCTTTTCTGCCACAGCAATGTGCAGCAGAGCCTCTGACGTCCTCGATGAGGATATTATTTGGCATCTGTTCCTGACACCCCTCCTGCACCAGGCACCCCTTCTCTGCTCAGCTGCAGCCTGCAGAGACCTGGCATCTCCCAGCCCACCCACCTGCCCCTCACTGATACCTGGATGGTCAATCACAGCTGAGGGTTAGCTGCTCCTCACTAATCTTCCTTTGGTGTCCACACACACACACACACAAAAACATAGAGCAAACAAAGCAGCAACTCTTTTTCTAAAATCAAGGGCCTTACAGGTATGTCACTAAAGGTGAAAATGAGCTGGACATTGAGCGCTGCGGGCTAAGGCCTGGTGCTTGGGAGTGTGTGGAAGCCCAGTCCACGAACACACGAGGCCATGAACATGCTGAAGCTCACGTGGGTGTCAGCGTGGCCCCCAGCCAGCCCCCCGAGCACTGCCCTGCCACAGCCCCAGGTCACACACAGCCTGGGAACACTCCCCAACAGGACAAACCCAAGCAAAAGCTAAACACAGTTCACTCTCACAAGCTACTGCGAGTCTGAAAATAAACCCACTCCAGTCTCCTAAGTTGCTGGTAAAGTACTTTCCCTTCAAAATGACTTTATATGGAAAAAGGGAAACCTTCCATAAGCAACATCTAGTAATTCGAGCTGGCATGGCCTCAGCTGCTCCCTCCCAGGTCAGTGCCCCGGGAGAGGCAGCAGCAGACAGGAAGGGCAAGCAGCTCCTGGCCTTCCCCCCTCCCAAAGCCGCCTGCTGCTTTCTGGCAGATTTGCAAGCCTCCTTTACCTTCTTCTGAAGGCATTTCTGCTCCTGTAATCTGTCTTTGAAGAGACTAAGGAGTTAGAGAAGGAAGCTCCAAGACACGCACATGAAGGAGGGTGCCAGATGCTGTATCTGTTTGGATTCTCCTCCTCAGACTCCAGCAGGCCCTGGAAAGGCTGCAAACACAAACACAGCTTTGCCCCAAGCCCTGGAGACTTGGGACTGAGTCAGCACGAGGAAGGGCCCTGGGCGACCATCATTCTGCCATGGAGCAACTCCTGCTTTCCACACCACTGGGCTCAGCGTGGTGCACACCACTGCTGCTGGAAATCCCAGCCCTGCTGTTTCACCAGGGTTTGGGAATGCTGCCTTCAGAGCATGACCTTCATATCATAGAATCATAGAATGGTTTGGGTTGAAAGGGACCTTAATGATCATCTACTTCCGTGAGCTAAAGCCTGGAAAGAATGTGAAAAGCTTGCAGTGGGAGACACAGAAACAAGGCATGGCAGCATTTATGCATGGAAAAGCAACCAGGGCTTTCAAAAATCCGACCTGATTAGACTTGTTACATGGTAATCTCCTATTTAGTTCTAACCTCAGTCAACCTCAGCTCAACAAAGGATTAAACACATTTTTTTAAACACAGCATGCCTTTCCAGCAACAGAAAAAACAAACATGGGGTGGAATTTGCTGATCAGTAATCATTCCTTCCTAGTGAATTTGGGTATACTGTGATGATTGAGAATGAAGACACAGGTGAAATACAGGATCCTCCTGGGCAGTGAAGGTTTTGCATAGTCCCTGGCATAATGCTGCTCTCCAGGGCTCTGCCAAGTAATATATTAAACAACTTTCATATTAGATTTTAGCACAGTAACCATAAAAGCTCAAGCTCCAATGAACCAAATAACAGTTCAAATAATGAAATGCCCTTTAAGAAGGAATTAATGGCCTATGCTAAAACAGTGGAAGCCCCCAAAGTTACATATGAATTTTAAATCACCGGTATTTTTGAACACTGAGAGCAAAGAACAGCAGTGTTCAGGAGTCAGTCATGAAACACAATGGAGTCCAGGAAGGCTGGATGTGTTTTAAAAAAGGAATTGTTAAATATTCAAGAGCAGACTGTTCCCAAGTGTAAAAAGACTAGGGGAAAAGACCAGCCTCATTAAACAGAGAACTTAGGCTGGAACTTAGGGGAGAAAAAAAAGAAGAACCTATGATCTCTGGAAGAAGGGTCAGGTATGACGCAAGGTCATATAGGGAGAAAATTGGAAGGGCCAAAGCCCAGCTAGAATTTGATTCGGTTGCTACAGTTAAAGACAACAAAAAAAGTTTCTATAAATTCAATGGCAGAAAAAGGAAGGTCAAGGAGTGTTCTCCATCATTTGTTGAATGCAGAGGGTAGTGTAGTGACAGGGGATGAGAAAAAGGTGAAGGCACTTAATGCCTTCTTCATCTTAGTCTTTAATATCAAGACCAGTTGTCCTCAGGATACCCAGCTCCCAGAGCTGGAAGTTGGTGATGGGGAGATAAATGGAGCCCTCATAATCCATGAGGAAATGATTAGTGGCCTGCTGTGCCAGTTAGACACTCACAAATCTAGGGGCCCTGATAGGATCAACCCCAGAGTGCTCTGCCACAAACTCTCAGGATGCAGCACAAAAATGCTGGCAAGATCCACCTACAAATGCAATGTCTTCCTTTGCAGTGGAAGACAGCAGGTAACAGGTCGCTGCTGCAAGACCCCCACTCCCATTTGATGACGAAACAACAGATTCCCAGGAGAATTATGGAACTGGGTTCATTTCCAGCCACGGATGACTTAGCAAAAACTTTTCTACACCTTTCCCCAGCAAAGACAAAACCACTCGTAAAATGTGCATATTCTTTTAAGCCCCTTAAAATCCAGAAGAAAAAATGAATGGGAGGAAAGAACTAAAGCATTTTGAGCCTCTTGTTAACAAATCTAGAATTTCATGCAAAATGTGCCTGGCTATGAACTATCTTTTGTGGTGCCTAGAGCTGGGAGCCTTTATCAGCTGTATCAGGAGAAGATGAGCTTATCTCAGTGATAACAACAGTCTGACATTTCCCACAAGTTTTTTCCCAAACCGCTGGTTTTGCTCTACTCTGGTAGTGGATTAAAAAAATAAAGCAAACCACCCTCAGAACTAAGATATTTCTGGCAAAGACTCAACAGCTGAATTTGGATGGAATGAACCAACAGATGTGATTTGTGTTTTGTTTTGAAGTTGACCTGTGGGAACTTGGCACTTCTTTCTTTGCAACACAGATGAACTTTTATGGAACAGTGGAGCATCAGCAAAGCAAAACCACTGATGGGGTTAAATTGGCAGGAATTTGGGGGGGCAATGTGTTTGCCCCTGGGGCTGCCAGTCTCCACAAGAGCCTGGCAGGCACAATCCTACATCCATCCTCCTGTTTTGTTAAACCCTGCAGACAGCCAAGAAACCTTGCACCCACCTTCTGCTGAGCACCAGAGTTGGGTGTGGCACCTTAGCAAAAAACCCCTTCCAGGAGGGATGCTGTCTGGGCTTCTGGGAAGACAAAATGATACCTCTCTGGCAGGACAGCACAGCTTCAGTGACTGGGATCTCCTTGCTGGTGAGATTTAGGCAAGTTTAATGCTGGTTACAGTCAGCTTTAAAAGAATCTCTCCTGGTTCTGCTGTTCATCTGTTGCCTGTGGGAGGGATCCTTCAAGGTGCTGAGCCCTCAAGGAAAAGCCCTGCATGTTCCCAGTGCTGGGAAAAGACCTTCATGGAGCCAGAGAGTTCTAAACCACATTCAGATCAATAGAAATAAAGCAGACTGCTTGTCAAGCCAGCAAATTTACCCTTCACACAGAGAGGCCCTGAGTTTCTACTGCCAGGAGGTCTTTGTAGGTAGGTACAAAGCAGCACCAGTTCCCTGGAGAATGAAACACTGTCCTCTGAAGTCTGCTGAGAGCTGCTTTGTGGTGCACTGCATTTGGGCAAGAACAGGAGTTTGGCTTCCATCAAGAGAGAAGTGAGCATAACACAAAGGCAAAGCCTTGACTGACAACAGAAAAACAACCTGGAGAACCCAACCCTGTTGGAACAAGCATTAGGGACTTCAAACCATATAATGAGGCAACTTTGGCAGTATTTCCAGCAGTCACAACACGTCTCTCAAAGCAGGTATTTGCTGGTAGCTAATGATAAGAAAGACTCAGGGGTATTTGTCCTTTTCTGCATTGGTTAGGCAACAAGTCACTGCCTGGTATTTTTCAGCTCAGAGAGCATCATCAGAAATTCTGATAACTCNATCAGCAGAAATTTTTTTAATTCTTTTTTTTTTTTTTTTTTTTTTTTTTTTTTTTTTTAATAGGGGTTTGTGCTTTGAGGTGGTTTTTCTGCCTGGCTTGAGCTGAGCCATGCAACCCTAATTCTTTATGCCAGCTGGCTTTGCAGGGCAGTGGGTACCACAGTCTTCCTGCCCCAGGTCCTAGCTGGCTGCAAACAGCCTCAGTGTGTGCACTGCAAATTGAATTTCAGCCTACATTCCTGAAGCCACCAACTCCATAAGAGGCTCTTCTGAACATCTGTGCACAGCTGTGTGACAGCAGTGACAGAGGGCAGCTCCCCAGCTGTCAGAGCAGCCTTCCCTCATGCCAAGGGGGCCACCAGAGGAGGCACCCCAGACTGCCTGTACCTGCCCCACCAGCAGGCTGCTGCTTTGTGTCTGGACCTGCCCTGCCTGCAAGACCTGGCAGCAGACCTGAGCTGCATTTTCATAGGCAGAGAGCAAACAGACAATCCATTTGAAGGTAATGTTGGAAAGCAGATGGAAAACTTCACAGCATCTGCCTCCTGCATCCTCAGCACTGGGATTAGCTACAAAGAGGCTTCTGGGACACACAGGTAGAGATGGGATGTGGGTAGTGGGACGGGTGCACCATGGCATCACTGCTTGCTCCCCCACAGCAAAAAAAATAGGCAGCTTTTTCTGCTGGCACAGCACCAAGGGCAGCCACACAGCTTCAAGGAGTTGGCAGTCAAGTAGGATGCCTTTTTCCAGACATCCTCAGCAGTCCTGCCCACATAAAACCCACTCCACAAAGGACCAGCTGGATCCCTCCATCTGCCAAGTGCAGGTAGAGCAAGGGTTATTTCCGTCCTTTCAAACTCTTCTCAACTGTGCCTTCCTTTGTCCTCCAGCAGGAAGTTTTGGCTGCAGCAGAAATACGTTTTTCTGCATGGCTTCATGATTTTTGTACAAAACACAGACATCACATCTGAGAGTTCTGGGAAACAATCAAGGACAAGGTGAAGGTGAATTCTGCAGGGCTGAGAATGTGCTCTTTCTTTTTGCTATTTAATATCTAAGAAGGATCCAACAGGATATGCAAAACAAGCCTTCCCTCTCCACCTCCACTGAACAAAAAAAAAAAATCTTTAAAAATCCCAAGAGCAATCAAACACAGTTAGGACCCACTGATGGAAACATATGTTTCCGGATCTCTTCTCAGATACTCTCTCGAAAGGCTGCTCACTCTTGAACTGAAAGGATGTGATCCTTACAATTCGGCAAGGGCGTGCAGACACCTCAGAGCCCATCTGCAACAAGCAGGAAGCCCAAGTGTCTTGTCACCCAAGGACATCTTTCTGTGCAAAAGCTGTCACATAAATGACTGATCCTGCCTGTTTGCGGTCTCTCTGTGCTGGATCCCACCCTAGGTAGTGCCTTATGGAGATCACATCTGTTTGTGGTGGGACATGGCAAAAGCCAGAACTCCCACTATTTGACTACCACAGTATTCAGGTTCTAGAAACCTAGAAAAGTGCTGTCTCCTATCTGGAAAGACACTGGAAAAGGCCCTACCCTGTGAGGCTGATAGGATGAATGTTCTCTCCTGTCATTGTTTCAAAATCCATGTGGAGATTACAATTCCCTGCCCTTCCCACCCAATACTCCAAACTGCCAGGAACTGTCTGAAACGGTCTGAATCGCTTTGAAACGGTCGGAACCAGTCGGAACCGGTTTGAACCAGCATCCAGTGTGGGACAGACACCAGGAAGCACAGTGAAGGGTTGGGACAGTATTTTACAAATATCAATACCTGTTTTGTAATGAACTCCCAAGTGACTTTGGGCAAGACAAGTGAGATCACAGCCTTCTTCTTAAGTACACACCTGAAGCATGACATCTTTCAAACCCATCTGCTCACTGGTCTGGGCTGGCAGAGCCAAGAAGTAGCACGCATTTTAGGACTCCTGAGGCCATTGGGCAGGAAAGGCTTCTTTCAAATACTAGACAGAGGTACGGACTGAGGCCATTCTCATCTCACTCCACATCACCCTGAAGACTGGAATTCTTTCCCTCAAGAGTTAATACTGTACCACACTTTCTGGCTAATATGTAAGCCTCATGTTTTGGACAAGGTTTGTTAAAAGCCCCACAGGGCATTTAATGGGCAACATCAAAGTGCATAATCCACTCCTTACCCAGTCTTTAATGCCTGCCTTGGGAGTTTCAGAAACATTTTTTGCAAACATACTTGGCTTCAGTTACAAGAAGCAAAAGAAGGAGGAGGTGGAGGTTGTGACCTGCACATACTGTGTTTATGAGAACACTCCCCCACCAAAACAGCGCTGGAGCTGCAATCTTGTCCTTGAGATGTTTAGTATATGGCTTGCGTGCTATGTCCTACCCCTCCCTCCTTCCCAGCAGAAACCACTCTCAGAAGCCACAATTTCTAGTAGAGGCTCTGCAGCAGAAAAATTTCTTCCTTGAGCACCATCTCTAAGAAAAAGCTTGGGATGAATCCAGCCCCTGGTTGGAAATGCTGCAAGTGCAAACTGCTACGTGCAGCTCACAGGAAAGTCACTGCTTGTTTTCATTTCGAACCAAAGCAAGGCAGTGAGTGTTGGCTCTGAATTTCCGTGGCTTTCACATCCATTTAATCATTTCCTTTCCTCTCTGCTTGCAACCTTCCTGGGCAGAACACTCCCCTGGACAGCTCATCCCTTTCGTCCCATCTCACAGCAGCCCAAATTGCAAGCTTCAGGCAAAGTATGAAAAGTGGAGGCGTGTAGTTCCAGCACCGCTGGAAGCCAGCAGAGTGCCCAAGTTCCTCTGCGTTTCTGGGGCTGGTACGAAGTGTTACTCCAAGTTTAGGCAGCGCCATCCGACTGGGACTCTCCAGTCCATTTAAGGTGGGTCTGAAATCAGGTCCATTTTGCAAAGAAGCATCCTGATGGGTGAAAACGGCCAGGAGGAGCAGCGTTTTCCCCGCGAAGCCGGGCAGCAGAGCGGCCATGCCCAGTCCCGCACCCCGCCCGCCCCGCTCCCTGCCCCGCACCTTGCTCGCAGGCTCCCTTGCTGCGCTGGCTGATGGCGGGCTCGCCGCGGCTCTGGGCGCGCAGGCTGGCGGCGCGGAGCTGGCAGCCGCTGCCGTAGGTGAGCCCGTCGCTGCCGCACACCGGGTAGCGGCTCTTGCAGAGGCACACGCCGGGCGGGCCGGAGGCGGGGAGCGCCGGGCCGCCCTTCGCCTTGCGGCGCTGGCGGCTCTTCACGCACTCGAGGCCGGGGGCGCAG